>JAUTXX010517916.1:0-21318 GCA_032273605.1 Panulirus laevicauda | reverse complement strand
TATCCCTATTTCTTTTCCACATGGCTTTAAATCACCTTATCATAGAGAACGGATCAGATCAGCTGATTCTGCAGACGCTGTGGGGCGAGTTTAAACTAATCTTAATATATATCATCTCACAAGCCCTGGAAAGAGATATTTCACCTTATCTCTCTCTCACATGAACAAGAAGGTACTCATAGTCGTTAGTTTATGGCTGCCATACTTTGATGTAATTTTAAAGTATACAAAGTGAGTAATAATGTGGATAGAATTGTGCTCATTCTGAGAACGAGCGATAGCAGTGGGAGGAGCCCATGTTGCCGCTGCAGTGACTGAGACTTGTGTTCAGGCTCGTTCCTGGTTAGTCATTCCGACTTCAAGAGTAACTTTCTTTGACAGAACTCTACATTAACACTTCTCCTACAGTTCGAAAACTACCTGGAGGCCACTAGACTCTCATGTGAGTTAGTAATAGGGCTTGAGACAAAAGATTTTGTGTCTTAGGATGTGAAATTGGATGTGTTGTTGGCGTAGGGTGCATTGCAGTAGTTGGAATCATTGATCAGTGTTGTGAATGGTGAAGCTTGTCCCCATGCTTCTACCGGGGTAGTTTCCTTTCAGTCAGGCAGTAAAGGGCCATGAGCCCTCCAGATTTATATTTTTACCCCTGACTTCTGTTATTGAATTGGTAGTCGTGGCAGATGCATGGTGCAACGAGTGAACAGAGTTGTTTGATAACAATAACAGACAAGAAGTATAGAGAAGACAGCTAATTCATAGTAAAGTGAGACATTTTCAGTGTTTCTAATCTTAATGAATTGCTAATCTGTCACGGTTTGATAGGTATTACTGGCTTCTTATAAAATGAACCTTGATTTGCTGTTAGGGTGTTATTATGCCTCATCCCAGCGTCAAGTGGGATACACATGGTTTTGCTTTTTCATTTTCTAAGAAATTGTCAAGAATATTTGTAGTTTCGAGAAGTGCATGAACACAATGACTTAATGCAGGGTAGGAAAACCAATTTGCAGCTAAAATTTGTACATGTGCAGATGAAGAAGTTATACTGACAGATATGATGCGATATTCATGTGTCACAAGATAAATGCAACACCATAGGCCAGGTCATGTAGATTATGGTGGTCTTGCGTAATTTAAGGATGTAAGTGTATTCATTTATTTCTAGCTGGGCTGGAAACGTTTCAGTGATGAATTACCATTTCAGCCACACACAAACTAGCTGTAGTGGTTTTTTTTTGCAGTGACAGCATAGTGTTTCGAGAGTACAATGATGGTAATGATAAATGAGTTAGTAGTAGCAAGGGTTATGTATATTTAGAAAATTTGGGGGTTGATGTGAAAATTAAGTAAAAGACCGGTGTTTTGCCACTTTATCAATGCTTCGTTATTAGTTTTAAACATATAGTGATTTTGTATTGCATTGGTACTGCGATGTGTAGAGAATATGATAGTTGCAGATCATGATTTGGAGCACTATATTATGAAATGATAAGGAGTAAGGCAATAGTAGTGTACAGAAAAAAGTAAAGGTTAAAGTAGAAGTAGTAGCACACTTGTAAAGTATCAAGAGGATCTGTGAAAACCTCACCAAACCTCCCTACTTATCAAGATTGATTATAATTTACAGTATTATCGCTCAGAATTTACCAGTAATGCCCATGACTGGGCACTGGGAAATTGTTCTGCATTCCAGCAAACAGACGACATTCCCTTGCAACAGAGGAATCTAATATTGGTATATTTCTTTACTCATTTTGATCACAATGAGTTTTGGCGTTCCTAGGTTTTGTTGATGTTTAAGAGGCATTTTACCAATTTTTACATTAAAAGCCCCATATTTTACCTGATGTATGAAAACCATATTACCCTGTTTGATATTGGTGAATATGACAGATTGCTCCAGATTGTCCTCTGCAGCTGTTATTGTATTCAAGTGATTTGCTAATGCTGCAAAACAAAATCACTCAATATGTAAAGCTGATAGTGATTCAAGCTGAACTGGTAAATAAGCAACTAAACCTATGATATTGTAGGACCTGTATCATTTTAGAAATATGCCAATATTGAATTGGTTTGCGCTGAGGATCAGATAATTGGTTAAGTGGGCTATTCCGTGAAAATTATTTTTTTTTTCATTTTATAGAGTAGCTATACTATTAATTCCTTGTCCCATTTTTTAGAGTTGATGGTAAGGTTAGGTCTTCTGTTGATAAAGATGATAGTTAGTACTGTAAGTTTTAATTGTAAAGTTCACATTCATAATGGCATGTCGTTTTATTAATGAAAATGCAGGAACTGTTCCTTGTTATTATTGTACAAAAGTTATGCTTACTGGAAAGTTTACATTTGGTGCTACATTCTGATATTCATATATGGAATTATTTCAGATATCTTTTCGCTTCATTCTTATAAGCCCAAGGAAGATGGAAAGTAATGGTAGCAATGCAGGCTTCAACATGGAGACCTTTTTCAGTGCAAGTGGTGATAAAAAACAAGATCAGGTTTGTCTCTCCTTTTTTTTGTTAATTGATTATTTTTTTTTTAAGGCCCTCTTGAGTGCAAGTGGTCATGATAAACAAAAGCATGGTAATTGATTGGGTTTAGTAATTTTCTTTGTTGATCGAGAAGTATTATCAAGCGAGTGATCCATATTTCTAGTATATTTTGATAACCTTTTCCATGGTTTTGTACAAAAGTGCATCATTGTTTTTTGTTGATATTATAAGTGAAGCTTAGAGATCCAAATTATTATCAGTTACAGTCCAGTGGCCTTGGATTATAGACTATGTTGCTCAGTCCTCTTTTTTTTTTCCTTGTACGAATGTGCCTATTTTAAGCCGTCATTATATTTGGCTGTTCACTGTTGCTATTAAAGAAGTAATGTACGCTGTTACAAGACTTTGTCTGCATTCATATTTTTTTTCTTATCTACGAGATGTGCCTTTCACTGGTTAAGCTTGTATATTCTTTATTTTTTGTGTGTGTACAAGATGTGCCTTTCACTGGGTAAGCTTCTGGCACTACTTTTACAAATTCTCAGACTGCAGGGCTCCTTTAGCTTCGGGCACTAGTTTTACGAACCATTGAATTCCAGTGTTAATCAGATTTGGTCAGTGATTTTGTGTAGGCATGGGAACTTGTAATACAGATTAATATTTAGACATTGGATTTTCATATAAAAGCTGTGTATGATAATGATTTCATGCAGAGAATGAGGAGAAAATAGGCTGCTGATTTTTAAAGTCTTGGTGAATAACTACAAATGCAGGTAGATGATGTATGATATTCCTTGACTTGCAGTACTGAACAAGATTTTGAAAACACTGTGTACACACCCGAGCACAGTTAAATGCTTTCTAAGCCATATGCTTTTAATTGTTAATCCTTGAAATGCTCCTGTTGTTATCTGACTATTCTTATAACTGTTTGTATTGTCACCTGCCTCAGGTTAAAAACCCTGATGATGTTTACTTCTTCCAGTTACCCATAATTGTTACTAGGAATCTGTTACTATAGCTGGAAAAGTATTGTATATGTTAGTCACCCACATAATATCAAGACTTTATATTTGTCATCTGGGCGAGTTGCCATGTGTGTGCACTTACTTATGGAAGGGATAGGGGAGAAAGAATACTTCCCTACTGTTCCCTGTGTGTTGTAGAAGGCGACTAAGAGGGGAGGGAGCGGGTGGCTGGAAATCCTTCCCTCTCATTTTTTTTTTTCCAAAAGAGGGAACAGAGAAGGGGGCCAGGTGAGGATATTCCCTCAAAGGCCCAGTTTGTTCTTAACGCTACCTTGCTAACACGGGAAATGGCAAATAGTATGAAAGAAAGAAAAAAATTTGTGGGACTTCAGTTGATATTTTGGTTATATAGTTATTTGTTCTCTTATTTATGTGAATAAAGTTTTGTACAAGTTGATAACGTAAGCTTGAAAAATGAATAAATGAAAATTATTTAACATATGTAAAAGATACAGAAAAACTATTTGTTCAATGTTAATTCAAGCCTTGATAACTTATGATAAAGTGTATAATTGTTTAGTTGTATGTAGAATATATTAACCCCTGAAAAGAAAGAAAAATATAATTATCATAGGCAAATATGATTATCATAAGCATACATGTATAAGGAGCATCATTGTAGCTAGCATAAACCTTCCCTGGTCACTCAGCACCCTCCCATACCAACACACAGGAAAGTGTACTAATTTTCTTTTATATTTTCCCTGTTGATGTATACTAGACATTATCTACCAATATCTTTGGTGCTAGTTCCCTGTGGGAACTCCCTTAGGGAGTGGTCAGGGTATCTAGCACAGTGTTTCCAGAGGCTCTTACCTTATGTTCCCACCAACTACTACCACCTAATGTTCCAACCAAAATGTTCCTACCCTCTACTTCTACCGAATGCTCATGTCTAATGTTCTTATTACTTCTGTGAATTGCTCCTACCATTTTGCTAAAAATGCAGCACTAGCACATAGCACTCACTGCAGAAAATCTAGAGCTTTGTAGAATGAGTTGTAAGTTGAGTTGTCAAGTGCTGTGTGACAAAGAGATTTTGTATGTTTGTGAATAAAGTGCCATCAGTCCACATGTGGACCGATGGAGTGCTACCTGACAGTCACTGAAGTGCTGGCTTATTATGCATGTCACTAACTCCTCTGATATCCAGGTGGGTAGTACATATTCTGTAAGGAAAAAAGAATTTATAGTTTTTTCTAACTGGGGGAATGAACCAGGAAGGGAATATTGTTGTTTAACCCCTTTTGTTGTGTACTTACTCTTTTCAACCTCCCACTAATGTACAAAAGGTAATGGAGAGATTTTTCAGTTTATGAACATGAACAAAAATATAAAAACATTTTTTGTAAAAAATTAAGACAGCCCTTCCAAGCATAGGAAAAGCACAATATTTACCAGATTGACCATTCCTGTAACAGGTAATTGTGATAACTACTTTTATTTATATTGTTAGCACAGAAAAACTATCATTGTGTTTTAATATGAATTAAGAGTTACATAGTATATGTTTGAAAATTACATTATTTACTGGATTGGCTACTCCATAGTTAGGGTGGCAGGGGCATGACAGTAGGCACTGCAGTTGTGGGTGGGTGCTATAGATGCTTTGAGTTCTTAGAAAAGGTGCACAACCACCCACTATGGTCCCTAGCAAGGTGCTGAGCTTTCCAGGCAGCTCCAGTGACTTGTCCTGTGTAAGAGTTGCCATCTATGGCCAGCCTACAGTGCATGCAGAATTCACCTTGTGGGATGAAAGCATGTGCTTTAATTGAGGACAGTATCTCCTTACACTGTTGCCTAAATTGAGGACAATAGCACCTTACAGTGTGTACCTCAGTTGAGGAAAAGAGCACTCTTAAACATTTGCCTCAATTGAGGACTTTATCACTGAAATGATTAAAAACCATATTCTGTGCCTGAATGTTGTGTTATTTTTTTCTTATATACATCCATGATATGGCATTAAAGCTTATGGATATTCAAGACAAGAGTTGATGTATGTATATATGATGAAAAGGAAATTGAATTTCATAGTGTAGCAATCAGATATGATTTTTAAGGAACAGTTCTCTTAGTATATTATGACATTTTTAGGGCAAACTTAAGAAAAATAATATGTAATGAGATCAAGTTTGTATATGGGAGAAAAATAATGCAATATTTCTAGAGCATGTTGTAGAAGGTGACAGAAAGAGGCAGAAGCAAAGGGCTGGAAATCCTACCCTCCAGTATTTTTAATTTCCATGGAAATGGAGGTAAGTTAAGTTTTGTCCATGATGGCTCAGTCATCTGAGATTGATACTACTTTATTAGATAAGGAAACAGCAAATAAAACTCTTTTAAAGAAAGCCTGGTCACTGTTATCTCCCACAGTTTATCTAAATGGTGTTATTGTATGCTGTATAAGCATGAGTTCTTCATATTGATCTGAAGCTTCAGGTAGCAAGATTTGGTTCTTGTGTTTTGGAAAAAAGTCTTGTCTTACCTCCCAAAGCAATTAATAGATGATCTCTCTTCCTGGGAGACAAGTACTTTCATTTTAAGATTTCTATTGCATAAATTTGGAGAATAATTTCTACACCTAAATGGATGGGCATTAATGGATAGAAGCATCCACTACCCAAACATCACAGGATAAATGATACAAAGGATCATGATCTGTAAACATTAGTCCTTTCTTAGTACTAATGACTTGATTATTAAGTTCCCTTTGAAAACCAAGATTGGTTGACAGTTGACAGTTAGAGAGACATGCATAGTCCTTTGGGATAATTAGGCTTTTCAAATGAAGATCCAGGACTGTCTTAACTAGTTTCTTTCATGCTTATGTCTGTATAAACAAAATTTTGGCAACATTCACTCTGTAGCACAACTGATTTTCTGCTGCATATAGTATTCTCAAACTCCACACTTTCATTCATGCTCTGCAATATCTTTTTTTTTATTTACCTCATCATTGTTAGTTACCCTTCTGCCTGTTTGGTATATCTGTCCATCCGTTTGCTTTTTCCCTTTGAGTATGCTTGATGTGGCAGTTCTTTTACACCAGTTTAATTGTTATATGGCAGGCAGAATTCCCAGGAAGTGTTTCAAGTTTTTGAAATGTGTAATTTTTGCACTGTTTGGAAATTATCATAGTCTCAGGACCCCGTTTATAGTGCCTCTGTAACTTCAAGGCTGCACTTCACATAGTAGCAGGGAAATGGTGGACTCCTTTGGAGCACAAAGTTTCTAAATAAAACTATTCTATTCCATCTGTTGATGATTATACATCCTTGCCAAAGCTGACTTCTTGCTTGCGTTGTATCCACCTGCAGGCAAGATCTGATAAAATTATAGAAATGATAATGAACTATGTTAGTTCTAAGCATAAAGAATAATAGAACTCATGTATTGCTATTATTTTTAAAGGTATTGCTGCAGCCCTTCACGTATGTCCTCCAAGTTCCTGGGAAAATGATCCGAGGGAAACTTGCCCAGGCTTTTAATTACTGGATGAGAATTCCTGAGGACAAGCTTATGGCAATATCTGAGGTCATCCATATGCTTCACAATGCAAGTCTCCTGTAAGTTTTGTGCCTTATTTTATTTTTTAATTGATCTTAGATTTTGCTGGCTTTCATAAAGTATAAAGCACAGTGCACATCGCTTTTGTATGCCATCCATTGTTTATGCAATTGTAAGTGTAATGGGCTTTCTGTTCATGCCACTAGCATTACTACAGTCATCACTGGAGGTAGGGTGTTTGTAGAGTGCCTTTATAAGGGCAAAATACAGAAAAATACACGGAGATAGCTTGGGAGAGCTGGGATATGCCCGTCTTGGATTCAAAACAGCACACAATGAACTGCAGCAAGGCACAGGTGACTGGGCTGCAGCAGTGCCTGGACAACAGAGTAGCAATATTTGCAGACATGAGCATCATTTCAGCGAAGGCTAGTGTCTTTGCATGTGATGTATGGGAACTATTGAATCATGCAATGCCAGACTAGATACATTACTGTATGATATAGATTTCAAATTTTGTTCATAGAAATAGTGTTTCTATTTCTAAACAGGTTAAATTTCCTTGAAAGAGCCCAAATTTTATACATAGAAGTTATGAATAGAAATACAAAAGTAATTTATTAGGATGTTGAACTTCTTTGAAATTATAAAGTGTAATAACTGGTGGGAACATTGGGTGGGAGCCTCTAAAAGCACTGAGCTAGAGTTTCCCTCTGGCAACAGGGTGTAAGGGTGAGGCACTAAATGCTAAGAAGCAGCACTGGAGTTCTCTAGTTATGGAGACTTTTGCTGTGGCCACCCCCTTGAGGGAGTTCCCAAAGGGAATGCAGGTCAAAGATATAGATAGTTTCCTAACACACACACACACACACACACACACACACACACACACACACCCCTGGTATTTTTTCAAAGATAATACATGGTTAATATTATTGTAGGTACGAGAATATGATGCTCTCTGAGTGAAATCATCATAGTATTTTTAATGATTTGAGCTCCAACAACACTCTACAGTATGCCTCAGGTTGTCGTGAGGGAACAATGTTCGTTCTTTATTCTTCCAGACTGCCACTTCATGTTAAGAATTTCACTTATGGGTGCTGTATTTCTTCCACCTATGCTTCAAGATGGTTGGTTTTTACCTTTCTAATGAGGAGAAAGTGTGAAAATCTGGGTACATGTGAGATTTTTAGGTGCACTGAGTGCTCAGAATTCATGATCAGGCAGCTGCTTCCTGCAGCTCCTCATAAGTGCCTCGCTTTATTCAGGAGATGAAGACCCTATAGACCTAGAATACTTCAGGAACCTTGCCAGTTCTCAGCCCAGACATATGCAGATGGTAGACAAGGCCAAAGGGGAGATGACAAAGTAATGCAAGTGTGACATCACCATTGAAGATTATCTGGGAGGCAGACAAGGTTTATTGCAGACATTGTTCTTGTACTATAAAAGCCACCCTGTATTATTTAGGTAGATATGCTATTTTAAGGAAAAATATATCTGTTCATTGTTATTACTTTTGATTATTAATGCATTTTTGTTCTACATTTTTCATTCACACAGAATAGATGACATTGAAGACAACAGTGTTCTTCGTCGAGGCATCCCAGTAGCACATAGCATATATGGTATTGCTTCAACCATCAATTCTGCTAACTATGTATATTTCTTAGGGCTGGAGAAAGTTCTCACCTTAAACCATCCTCAGGTTAGTTGTCAAAGTAACAATGATATAGAGAATAATTACATGTTGAAAAACCCAGTTCTTTGTTTTGTAGGGATGTGGTTGGAGGCTGATTAGCATATTTTTATGAAATTGAGAGGCTTTTTCATTGAGAAAAACAATCATTCTGTGAATTCCTCTGACCTGAGATGAATTGCATGTGTCTAGGAATCAATTTTTAAAGTTACTACTTAGCTTGCACTGCTCTGTATGCAAGAGTTGGTATATTAGCTAGATTTATGGAATATTTTTACCCATCACATCTTATCAGGTACCTCATCATTTTCTGAATTAGAATTTGATATCTTATAATTTCCTTTTTTACAGGAATAATTTTCATAAGTTCATTCTCTGTAGGAAGGCAGTTCATGAAGGATTTTCCAAGCATTACCTTCACAGATGTTGCTTTTCTTTTCCATACAATATCACCCTTGTGTCAAGTTTTAGCTGTACTCAATACAGATACACACTAGGACACCTGCACACTTGTACACATGGGAAGAAAGTGTCTTGCCACTTTTGTGTGTAACAACATGACAATACAAGTAAAGAATATTAAGAAATATGTATTGGTCTGACCTTGCTTTCATGATTATATATTGACTACTAGCAATATTTTCTTTTATGTGCAATATTAAATGGTATATTGATTCCATATTTTAATGGAAATAACTTAAAAGTGGGACTACCATGTGTCATAATTATTGGGAAATTGTCTCAGATTCTTGCTTACCAACCCTACTTAGGCAACACAAGTGTATTCATTTAAAAAATTTGTCGGACTCATCTGGGAAGGTACTTTTTCTACCATATGTAAGTGATAGCAGTTCTCTACATCCACACTTGTTAGTACCTTTTCCAATGGACATGCATTTAGCATGTTGCTTGATTCATACATATGGACACCTCTCAACTCATACTTTTGAAAATACCATTCTATTCATTCATACTAGCAGGTGTATGTACTGTGCAAATACCTTTTTGATGTGCTTACCTCACTCATAATGTGCCTTTACCTCATTTGTATTTCCCTAATGAATCTACTCCCATTCATCCTCAAATTTTTTCCATCATACTCTTTTGTATGTTCCTTTTTTATATTGTGTATACCATTTATCGCATTCAAATAAAAGGGAACTTTCTGAATCTTTTCAGAATGCATGCTTTATTTCAGAACATGTTTTATGGATATGTACCTAGGGAAAATAGAAATAAATGGGCTAGGATAGGAAAAGATGGAAGACTGGTAGGAAAAGCAGGTAGTAAATAGGGTAGATAATTACCTTTGATGGTATTTTGAATATGTGAGAATGCACTGAGAACTGTATTGTGAGGCTGCTGTTTTCAACTTCTTGGATTGTTTGATTGTTGGAGATAATGCGATACATTCTCATGCTAATGTTTTCACTGAAAACTGAAACTTTTGTGTAAGACAAATCCTTATTATTGACAGGCAACTTCAGTGTTTTGTGAGCAGTTGCTTGAACTTCACCGAGGTCAAGGGATGGAAATCTATTGGCGAGACTCCTTCACATGTCCCTCAGAGGATGAGTACCGACAAATGACCATTAGGAGTAAATGAGATTTCTTATTTTTATAGAGAATACCACTATTCTGTACCACATGATTCATCAGAATATCATAGTTATTTAATAAATAAATCTGTGTAGATTTAAAAGTATATGATTGGTAGGTTTTGAATTAAGATCCCAGTGCAGATATTCATTTGTCTACTAATATTGCATGTGGTGTATGGGTTAAGCATATTAGCATGTTTGAATCAACCTTCATAACAAGACTTACAAATAGATTTGGATGAATGGAATATGAAAAGATTAAATGTCATTGCATGAAATAGGTTTATTTTTTAGGAAAGGTAAATTAGATATACAAGTTGTGTTTGAAACAAAACTGAGGTTTAAGAGAATATATGATTAGAAGGGGAAGGAAGATTTGAGGTCTGGCTCCATGATGGAAAGAGGTAGTTATGCCAAGGCAGAAATGGACATTGTGTACTGATATTTATTTATGATGTATTTATTCTACCCAGCATGGTAAAGGAAACTTGTTAGGAAATTCTAAAGATTATCACATAGATTTAGTCATTGGGAACAATGTTGTGTAAACATTAGTGAATGTCGTAGAAGGCGACTAAAAGGGGAGGGAGCAGGGGGCTGGAAATCCTCCCCTCTCATTTTCAGTTTTCCAAAAGGAGAAACAGAGAAGGGGGCCAAGTGAGGATATTCACTCTAAGGCTCAGTCCTATGTTCTTAACGCTACCTCGCTAATGTGGGAAATGGCGAATATGTATGAAAAAAATTCTTTGTGAAAATCATATAACTTTATCAAATATCCTCAAAAATAATCATGACATTGTGTATGGACCTACATTGAAACTGTTAAAGTATTTTGACATATAAGAATGGTGTATGACTATGCTCAGATTGAAGCACTGATCAGAAGTAGTACATACGTTTGATTTACTTTTCCTGTGATGTGCCTCATTCATGTAAAAAAAAAAAGAAATTATAGAATGATTAAGATAAAGTGTCTTATTCAATGAAGATTTTATCATAAAGATATTAATAGTTAAAACATATTGCCACTCAGATTATAGACTGAAACTGTTGGTTGTTAATAGGTGACACTAGGGGCCCCTTTCATTGGGCACCTGCATCTTTGGGGCTGTGGTTTACATGGGGGCAAGTGAGGTAGGCTTCTCTGGGGTGAGAAGATTCTAGACAGTATTACAATCTCTTTTGTGTGCTGGCAACAATAAAGCCTCATTGAAAGTGACTGCTTACAGCATTACCACTTGCAGGAAGAGTCCACAAACATCCCTAGAGATAAACATTATGGTTTTAGTATTCTTGTGTTCTTTCCAGAGACTGGTGGACTGTTTGGTTTGGCTATTCGATTAATGCAACTCTTCAGTCAAGTTCAGGGTGATTTCTCTACAATCACAGGAATTTTGGGGCTATACTTCCAAATTCGAGATGATTATGCAAACCTGTGTATGAAAGAGGTAAGGTGACAATATGCAAGGGCATATCCATAGGCATAAAGGATAAGAAACACTACTCACATATCTCCTGCATGTTGCAGAGGGCAAATATGAGGGGTAGTTGTGGAACGCTCTTTAGTATCAGTTCAGAGAAATGGGAACAGAAGGAGCAGAGTAAGAAGTTTCCCTTGAGGGCTCAATTCTTGATGCTACCCTACCAAGGCAGGAAAAGCAAGCTTGTGTAGAAAAACTATTGTGTAGAGAATGACGGGGTGAGAGTAAGATGTGGTAGAAAGATCAGTCTGATTGAGAGAGTTGTCCAGAGAGGGTTGAAATGATTTGGACATATGAAACAACCAGTGAATTATTGATTAAAAGGATTTATAAGTCAGCAGTGGAGGGAGCAATGGGGAATGATGGATTGAGGATGGGGCTATTATAATGTTCGAGGCCTGAACATTCAGAAGAAAGAGACGCATGAATTAGAATGAAATTTTGCAATGCAGTATACAGGGGTTAAAGCAATACCTGTGGTCATTGCAAATGGATCATTCGAAAGGTAGGAGGTAGTGCAAGATTACACAAGATAGATTGTGGTAAAGCTTGATGAGTGGATAAGATTACAGTTATTGTTTTTCTGTGAAAGGATGTCTTTGGTGTAGCGGTTAGTGTTGCTGACCATGATTCATTCAAGAGCTCACAGGGTCAAATCCTTGTTGCAACAGTTGGTCCATAGTCATCCCAGTTATTTATCATCCCCTAGGGGTTCATCGATGAATTGGTTACCTGCCTTAGGCTGTTTATTGCACATGATGGCTAGAGAATAGATTCAAGTCTATTCTTGGCACTTGGCATGAAAGATGGTCCTTGTATTAAGGTTTTTGAGCAAATCTGTCCCCCCCCCCCCTGAAGAATACCAACAGTTGCAGACCATGGTTTGAGATTTTTTTTTATTCCCAAAAACTTTTTCTTTTACAAATGTAACAAAATGAAATGCTTCCATCCTTGGAATAATCTTGGAATATATCTTATGATGCTTCACCTAGCCAACAGATTCCCAGTCAGTACGAAGCAAATAATGACACAAGCTTTTTTGTGATGTGATCATTTAATTACAAGCTTCAATAACCCTCAGATACCATAATCAGCATGAAAAATAGCCCTTATAATGAGGTTTTCAAGCAAGTCTATTGCCGTCCAAAAATAGCAAAAATTGCGGGCAATAGTTCAGTGTATTTTTTCCCCCAAATTTTTCTTTTAAATTAGTAATATAACCCAATAAAGCACTTCTGTACTTGAAATAATCTTTGAAAATATCTCGAAATGCTTTCCCTGGCATCTAATTTTCTTTCATTGATACATTACTTACTTTAAATGTCAGTAGCAGGGTAACAAGCATAGCACATTAGTAAGTGTGTCCCAGGGAACTTAGCCAGCCTGTGGAATTGTGTTTGTAGATCCCAGTTTGGTAGAATTAATTCCCACAAAACGTGCATGCCTTCAAACACTTACTTTGCCTTGTGTAATTAGGATGGGAATTTATTATTATTATAGAAAATGTGGAAAAGTTCACATGCATTATCTGTAGAAGTTGCCTCTTAGCTTAAGATAAAAAGAATTATCAGACTGAATACATTTGTAATAGAATACATTACTTTCTTATTATTATCATTTATTGGTGAAGTTATTTCTCTTTCCAACAGTATACTGACAGTAAAAGTTATTGTGAGGATCTCACCGAAGGCAAGTTTAGCTTCCCCATCATCCATGCGATCAAGACTCGACCAGATGATCAGCAAGTTATTAGTATCCTTTGCTGAAAAATTCTAGCATTAAGAAAGCAGAACTTTAGTACAACTGTTGCATGGTGTAAAAGCCTTCTAAAGAGGAGCAAATGTGTGTGTAAGAGTGGATAGAGAGCTAGCGAAAGTTTTGGGATACATGTAAGTGTGAGGCAGGGTTGTGTAATGTCTCCATGGCTTTTTGGTATTTTCATATATGGATGGAGTGATAAGAGAGATGAAAATAGAAGGGGGATACAGAGATAGAGTGTGGTGGTGAGATATGGTGGCTAGTGGCAATCCTGTTTGCAGATGATACTTTGTTGTTTGCTGAGATTGAATAGGAGTTGCAAAAATTTGTAAGTGTGTTTTGTGATGTTTGTAAGCATAGTGAAGGTAAATGCAAGTAAAAGTAAAGTAATGGTGTTTGAAAGGAAAGAGTGAAAGTACTGATTTTGTAAAACCATATAGAATGAAAGAAGAAAATGTACTAAATTGTGTTGTGGATATGGGGGGAAGGGAAAATGACTGGAAGAAGTGATGGAATTTAAGTATCTGGGAGCTGTCTTGGGTAAGTGTGGTGATATGGAAGGAGAGATAAGGGAGAGAGCAGTACAGGGTGGAGGAGTCATTGGGTTCCCTGATAGAATAATGAAGGGAGAATAATGAAGGGTATAGGTGTAAGTATGGAAGTGAAGAGAGGATTAAGGTACTGCATAGTCCTCCCAACCCTTACCTATGCAGCTGAAACATGGACATGGAATGGGGCACAGACATCAAGAATCCAGGCTGTAGAAATGAGTTATTTGAGAAGAGCATGTGGTGTGACTATATTAAATGAAGAAAGAAATAAAAGGGTGTATGAGAGATTTAGTATGGCTCGGAATGCAAAGGGAGTGAATTGTGGAGTGATAGAATGGGTGAAATGTAATACTTTGAGTGTTTTGGGCATGTGGAAAGAATGCAAAACTGGGAGTTTACAAGGAGAGTATATGGTAGTACAATTAAAGGGGTTGGTATGAGTGGAAGACCACCTGTGGCATGGGCAAATAGGGTGGAGGAATACTGGAGGTAGAAATATAGTGAAAGAATGTAAGGAATGATGTATGTGAAGGAGGCATTTAAGGACAGGGATAATTGGAGACTCTTTTGCCATGGCCACCCCTTGATGGGAGTTCCTGGATGGAACGGGCATCAGAGATATAGATAGATAGATAGATAATTAGGCGATGATTTCTGGTTTAGGGTTTACTTATCTTTGGAAGGTTGATGTTTCAGTAACAGTCTTCCAATCCCATGGTACTTTCTCCATAGATGACCTATTAACAAGGGCATTCAAGGGCTTAAAGGATTTCTTTTTTAGCATTTTTCGTTTATCAAGAGGTACTGTTTTATTTACTTTGGTGTTGACTATATCTTGATTTTGTAAATATGTTGTGAAATGTTTTCTTTCTCTAACAGGGGACTGGATCTGGAACTCAAGATGTAAACATGTATGAAATGAATTATTTAAAACTCCACGCTCTAGCACTGAGTCACAGCTTTACATGATTAATGAACATTTTGACTTGATTACTTTCTTGCTTCTAACATTACTGTGAAGTTCATTAGGATTTTTTGGTGTTTTCAGCAATATACACTATTAATGTTTGATGGACATATGTTTCTTAGTTTTTCTTGATAGATTTATATGGTTTCTTAGTTTTTCTCCATAGATTTGTATGATTTACTGATCATGTTGATATTGCTGTTGATATTTGCCTTTCTTGCATGTTATTTTCTTGAACAATAGGAAGGTTTCTAATTTATTCCACCATTTTGGCTTCACACAGGAAAATAACTCTGTTATTCTTTAGCACATGTGTTCCCTTTGATACCATGTTTGTTTTATTGGACATGCCCCAAGCTATCACCTTGTTTTCACTAAAAGTGTGATTTCAGCTTATCTTGTCATGAGCAATGTAAAGATCTGTAGACTTTGGGAGTGAGTCTAAAAATCTTTATTTCTTTCAAAGTTGTCTTGACCAGTGTAACTGGCAGTATTGAAAGCTTGTTCAAATTAATTTGTTGATGACTTGTACCATGCTTTCCCCCAACCTCAACATTGTTGAAAATATCCTTGTTTGTAGCTATACCTAAGCTTAATATGTTCATGTCATGAGTTGTTTCCATGTGAATTGTACTGAAGCACTTTCAAGCAAGTTTAGGTATAGTATATAACTCCCATCGTCAGTACAGTTATATTAAAAATTCTTATAATTGAAGTATGTTCATCACAAATTTTTGGGAACTGGTCAGAGCTTTTCATCTACCACTGGTGTCAGCACAGGGGGGCCTGGAAACAAATCCAACTTATTTTCTCACATATTTTATCTTAATGTTGACATTAATTGATTTATATTATCAAGAGGCATAACCTTTTTCTTAATACATGATTGAATCAGCTTTAACTAAAGGCAGAATAGCATGGCCTGTTTTGTTCCTCTGTCACTTTTAAACATTCTTGACAAATACAACAAGCACAGCACAAAATACTCGGCATATACAGATGCAGAAAGAAGGCTTCCAGAAGTAGCAAGGAAAACCATATGAAAATTAGATAATTAGGCATGCCTTCCTCTGTCAAACGTGGTATGGGAATAAGTTACATATGTATGTAAGAGTTGTAAGTTGCTTTAGATTTATGGAGGGGATTCTTTTCTGAATGATCATTGTTGCCATTCAGTACAGTCTTTTTTTTTAGGCAACAGTCTGTGTCATATTTAATTGACCTGATAACATGAGAATCTATAGAGAGATAACATTTGACTTGTCATTGATAGCTGAATTAGCCATTTAATCTTTTTCAGGTTCATAGAAAGTTTTGCACTGTGTGACTCTTGTCAGTCTAGAGGGAATGTGCTGAATATACAGACTGTCATCTGATCTACACCAGTTATATGTTGGCTTCCTTACATATATCCTAACTCAAGCAAAGCAGAACCATATGAAAGAGATACGCTGCCATTTACAGATGAGCTTAAATAACAGAGAATCTTTAATTATAGTTTTTGATAATGTAGATATTGGTGATCAGTTTTGGAATTGGCTAAGAGCCATTTTATTATTTCCAATTTCTCTCTGTTTGTTAAAACTGTTACCGGTAAGTAAATGAAATACAGGCTGCCTTTCAGCCCACCCTGTCCATGGTAAGAGAAGTTCTCTAGTATAAAGTTATGATTCTAACATATCTTGTTACTTTTGTTTTCTATATTTCCTTGGAATTGAAAAGTTTTCTTTAACCATGTAATGTAGACATTATTCGACAACGACCAAAGGACCTTGAAGTAAAGCGATACTGTGTATCCCTGCTTGAAAAGTTTGGATCATTGGAGCATACCAAAGAAACATTAAGGAAATTAGAATGTGAAGCTCGAGAAGAAATATCAAGATTAGGTGGCAATCCACACCTGGAGAGAGTTTTAGATGAGTTACATAACTGGGAAACCTTGTAATGTTTAGAGAACTGAGTTTCCAGTAAGAAGACTAATAATGCTGTTAGAATATAATTGATGATTTTAATCTTGTATTTCTTTGTAATCATGATTCATCTTTATATGTAAATGGTAATTTATGTGTAACCTTTAATTTACATCTTCATCAGTTTGATTGTTAGATTTCAGTTCATTATGATCGTCTTTTAGTGAGAATGTATGTTCTGTTTCTAATGTTTACTGTCAGTTTTATGGTAAAAAGTAGAATTGTTTTATTAAGTTGCATTAATTTTAGAAGACATCTCATGTAAGAGTACATTAGACACAAATCCATAAAAAAGATGATGTCCAGCAGAATTCTTAGCATGTTTAACATGCTTGAAATTATAAAAGAAGTATATATTTACATTCTGTCTGAAAGGGGAGTAAATGCACAAAAATCGTATATCTTATACATCTTACATCTTGAAAACTTCTCCTGTATTATTTTCCAGAAAAAAGAAGCAGAGTAAGGAGATAAGTGAGGATTATTTCCTCTAAGGCTCAGTCATTTGTTCTTGACACTACCTTGCTCATGCAGGGGGTAGCGATGCTGTTTCTTGTATGGCAGGGTAGTGACAGGAATGGATGAAGGCAAGCAAGTATGAATATGTTCATGTGTATATATGTATATGTCTGTGTATGTGTATTCTTATATGTATATGTGTATATGTATGTGTATTTGCGTGTATGGACATTTATATATATATATATGTATATAAGTAGATGGGCCAATCTCCGTCTGTTTCCTGGCACTACCTCGCTGACGCAGGAAACAGCGATTAAGTATGATAAACATATATGGTTTTTTCTTTGTATATACCACATCTGACGACTAAAGAGGAAGCTTCTTTGAGAATCAATTGAGTTTACAGCAAGAATTAAGAAATTAAGAGGTAGCTGAATCTCACACCTTAGTTGTCAGCCAAGCAGCTCAGATAAGACATGATCTGGATCTTTAAACTGTTAGTACTGTTTATTATTTTGATTGCTTTTTTGAGATTTTACTAAGGATAAATGAGCTGCTAGTATCTGGAAATTTGTAGGTTTCTTCAAATGCAAAGGAATATTAATTCTGTGAAGACCATTACGAGACTACATAGTCTTACAGGATCTTATGTAATTTTGTTGTACTGTAGTAGCATTAGATGAAAATACCATAGCATATGCTGAGACACCTGAATGTATTTCCAGTTTTAAGGCTTAATTACTGTACTCCACTACTTGAGTAGGGAGAGGCTCAGAAAATATTTTGCCTGTATGAACCTTTATCACTACTGCTGTGTTTTTAGGAGCTTTCAATCAATATACCAGGATAATATGACAAGCTTATTTAGCTTTTGAAAATCTTAGAAGTAAGATTTGATATAGTTTTTATAACATGATCTCTGATCAGCCTTCCATTTTTAATATCTTACACAGATATATAACTGATGTTACATTAATACATTTTAATCAATATGATGCAAGTTTGAATGGGCTGTTTTAGTATTAGGGACAATAATTGAGCTCAGAAGATGATGGGAGTTTGGGGTAATATGCACTTTATATTCAGTTCATTAGAAGATATGGTAGAAAACTTGTTTGGTTACATGAAAATGTCATTGGCATCATTAAGTCTTAGGTAATAAGGGAAATAGATTCAGTTGAAATTATTCTAAATAAGTCTCCTATTATTCAAAAGGATTAACCAAAAGTTTATGAAATGTTAAGAGGTGTCTTAAGGCAGGCTACAAGCAGGGACTTTTCTCAACCATAACATTTTTCTCAACCATAGCATATGATTCCCATAAGCACTCATTGCAAATCTGTTCATCTGAATATTGATTTATACATTTTCAAATGTAAGATTTTCTTCCAACCCAGTTTGGTTAAATGGAAATTCACTTAATTGAGGCTTTACTTTGATAGATATATCACAGAAAATTGCTCAAAAATTGTTAATTATTAAGATATAGATGAACAGTTACATGCTTACATTTTTCAGACTTACAGATAGAATCACAGTTTTCATAGATATCCAGCTGTAATATTATAATACTATGTGATAGCTGAGTTTGTGTTACCTTGTAAAAATATTTGTAATGGAACTTCAGATACAGTTTGTAAAACACAAGCCATTAAGACACTACTTAATGGTACAATGCAAATGTATAAACATTCCATGTGTTTACGGTCAGGGAAAGTAGCATTATCAAGTTAAAGTTAGTGCACAGAAGTGTGCCAGCACATTTCTGTATTGACAGTTTCTTCAGTTAAAGTTCAGACATCGAAATAGTTCAAGGACTTCCTTTTATTGTTTTATGTACGGTGAGAATTTGTGAAGGTAAAGAGGAGTAATAAATGTTTTAGACCTTTGCATGTACAAATATATGTTCAGTTGGTGTGGACATGCTTGTCATATGATGGTTGTTTATGAAGAACATATAAAGGGAGAAGAAAACTACTTGAGGTGGATATGCTCAGTACAGCGAACATGTTAAGGTCTAAATTTATGTCAGTCTGGTATTCCTGGAGGAGTAAATGATGTTTATTCACAGATGAGATTATCATGGATGATTTTGTCTCAATAATTGTTGTCATGTGTTAGGCATACACGTATGATGCAAGGACAGTGCATTACTAGTCAGTGACAATATTGCACACAATATAGTTCGAGGATATTTATGGATTCATAAGCATCATATTTATTTATCTACATGGTTCATTGCTTATGATGATTTTCTTCTTTTAAGGCACTGTACACCTGACCATCCCATGTTAGTAAGAATGGAATGGTGTCATATGAATTGTTTTACCTCAGAATTTCAAAGCCCCATGACAATATTCAGGCACTGGTTTTGCATGGTTAGAGCACACCAGTTCTGTTTCCTATTGTACACAGGCAGTAATGTAATTGGTATTATATTATGTACTGTTACCTCATAGAGTTTGTAATCACTTGGATCAAGTACCCACTTATGTGTGGGTGACCAAGGGGTACACCTTTTGGGTTCATGTCAGAATTTGATTTTGCAAGCTTGCAGTCAACAAATGAGTACTCTAACCACTATGCTGCCAATTAATGTACTTATGTAACAATGAATTTGATTTCAAGATGATTTTATTTAGTTAAACTGTGAAAATATGGTGTAGTTCGTGCACAGGTAATCATTGAAAAGATTTGTCATATGGAAGGTTGATAATTGAATTGAGAATTAATTAAGAATGTAGGCTAAAAATATCATTTCATGTTGAAGATTTGTGGTGAGATTTGAGATATCATATATTAGGCAAAAGCTACTTAGTAGTTCACACTACTTTGCTGCTAAAGATATTGTTTGTAAAATGGTGTAGACATATGTAGAGGATAAATGAAGGAGGACTGACCTAGGATGCATGTGTCAGAGGCATAGGAAGCAAGGGGTAGGAGATGTAAGGCATGGCCTAACCATTCAGCAGGTTTAAACATATAGTGTAGAGAATGAATTGGATAGATGCATTATATAGGAAGCAATTTACTTTCACTGGACTGAACCACCAGATATGAAATGGTCATGATAAACTACGAATGGTAGGCTTTGGTTTTGATACATTAAACATGACTGCTAGATAGTATATGTGTGCAGATGATGTTATTGTTCATCTTCTCCTGATGTTACCTTGTAAAGGCAGGAGAAACACTTGTGTATAGAGAGTATACAAATGTTGGTTATACTGAACTCTGCTTGTGTGAATGTACACATACACAGACAAATGCATATATACACATGTACATATTCATACTTGCTTGCCTTCATCCATTCGTGGCACTACCCCATCCCACAGGAAACAGCATTGCTACTCCCTCCTTCAGCAAGGTAGTGCCAAGAAAACAGACAAAAAAAGGCCACATTCATTCCCACTCAGTTTCTTGCTGTCATGTGTAATGCATCAAAACCACTGCTCACTATTTACATCCAGACCCAAACAGACCTTTCCATGGTTTACCCCAGACGTTTCACATGCCCTGGTTTAGTCCATTGACAGCACATCGACTCTGGTATACCACATCATTCCAACTCACTCTATTCCTCGCCTATCTCTCACCCTCTTGTATGTTCAGGCCCCGATCACTCAAAATCTTTTTCACTCCATCCTTACACCTCCAATTTGGTTTCCCACTTCTTGTTCTCTCTGTCTCTGACACATATATCCTTTTTGTCAATCTTTCCTCACTCATTCTCTCCTTATGTCCAAACCATTTCAACAAACCCTCTTCTGCTATCTTAACCACACTC
>JAUTXX010517894.1:0-11579 GCA_032273605.1 Panulirus laevicauda | reverse complement strand
CCCCCCCCCCCCCCCCCCGTGACGTGACCGTCGGGGGTCAGGGCAGGAGGCCCCCTCTACTCCTCGCGATGTGGGCGTCGAGGATCAGAAAAGGACTCATCCCGGCTCCCCGTGACGTGGGCGTCGGGAATCAGTGCAGGATGCCCCCCCTCCCCCTCCCCCCGGTGCAGTGGGCGTCAGGGATCAGGGCATGGACTCACGGGGAAGGTAAACAAAGCCAGGTTATGAGACGGACGGTGGCCGGGGTCCTCAGCCGTATCTGGCCCATGCCGGGATAATCAGGCGTGAAGAACCCCTACTTCTGCTGCACCGACGGGAGAACCCGGAATGGAGGAGGAGAAAGATAAAATGTAGAATAAATACGAGGGCAACGATACGATGGAAGAGGTACAATAAGGTAGGAAAATGGCAGGTAAGGAGTGAGAATGGAACGCTACGAAATGTGGCAGACGGCTGAGCTAGAAACCAAGTCATGTAGATGACGATGCAAGGTGCAGTGTTTACGAGGTGCCTCACCATTCATCTTGAGTTCAACAAAAGGTGAAACTGCATGTTATGAATCTGCTCACATGCCTATGAACATGAAGTCCTCATGGATATATGAACGCAAGTCCATGACATGTGTCTACGTGCGCGCACACACACACATGACAGCACTTCATGACCTGTGGTCCCGACCGATGGACGTGGCCAACTTCTTGAGTGCTGCAGGAGCCTCATGAGGATAATAGCGACTCCTGGGGAAGGAAGGTCAGGCAAGGTCATGAAATGCGTTTCACATTTGTTAGAGTAAAGGTAAACGACAAATCTTCGTCTCAGGGTCCACCAGAACTTATAAGGCAACCTGTGCACGTGAGCCATCTCGCTCTCTCGAATCTCTCGAGACGGGTCTTCGTCCACCGGTCTCTCTCTCTCTCTCTCTCTCTCTCTCTCTCTCTCTCTCTCTCTCTCCTCTTACTTTTATTCGCCTCAAGTGTGTTCTGGTGAATGCAATATGTGTCGGCATTATAAATCTAATTCTTGAGTCCGCTCCCACTTCATCACCTTCTGCTTAAGGGTTTGTTTGCTGCCACCTCTCTTATTCATTCTTTTCTCAACACTCGACATGACCTCAGGTGCTGAAGTTAATGCCTCGGTCCAGTGTTTCGGTCTCACATGGCCAAGTAATGCACCATTATCGCAGAGTAATACATTACCTTCAATGATCTGCATGTTTATATACACAGAAAACAACGGGGCACACACACACACACACACACACACACACACACACACTGAGTCACCATGGGCCCATGGATTCGAATCCTGGGCACGGAAGTCGGCCCTAGCCAGATCCTAGTTATCAAAGATGGAAGGATGGAGTGGAAAAGATTCTGAGCGATCGGGACCTGAACATGCAGGAGGGTGAAAGACGTGCACAGGTTGGAACGAATTGTAATGATGTGGCAGACAGAGGTCAACGTGCTGTCAGTGGAATGAACCAGGGCATGTGAAGCGTCCGGTGTAATCCATGGAAAGGTCTACGGGGTCTGGATGTGGAAAGGGAGCTGTGGTCTCTGAGCATTACAAAAGACTGCCAGCGGATGGATGTGAACGGATGCGGACTTTTTACATCTGTTTGTGTCTCTACCTCACTAACGCAGGAAACGGCGATCAAGTGAAAACATAATGACAATACTAATGATCTTCATCTTTTAATCGTCTGTCCAGATCACCGATTTTTCTTTACGTCATCAAGTTACATGTTCAGAGCAACAGAAACATTCACATTAGGATATAAACCTTCACCTAAGACTGATTCAAAAGATACACCAAACCCCCAGACCATATATTCTTGGTCAACTTAAAATCTAAAAGCCTTTTTTCTCTCTCTCCATTTCACTTCACGAGACGTCAGTCACTTGTCGTCGATCGCCGTCACCAGCCCAGCCAACCAGCTCAACCAACCTTCGATCTCCGTCACCAGGCCAGCCAACCCTAATCTTATCCTGTAACTATAATATATTGTGTATTTGATGTATCCTAGACCTCTCTCCCTCCTGAACGCAAGAGGGGACCCCCTTTGGGTCCCAAGGCCCTACTCGGGCCCTCCACCTGTCACCCTCCTATGTCCATGTACTGTACCCACTATACACGCTACACTGGCTTCTACCTATACCTAGATACGTGCCCTTCGCCCACACTAAACCTAACCCATGACTTCGAGGTCCTGACTTCCCTCGGCTGCAGCCACTCATACGCCGGCCGGCTCCTCCAGAGCCTCGAGGCCAAGTGTTATGTGGTGTTCATTCCTATCCTAACTGGTTGATAACCATACGTGTATTTGATAATCTTTAGGTCCACGTGTGAGGAACAAATAGATATCGAATGGTACAACACACACATATACACACAAAGGCCTCCGTAGTGTAGTGGTCTATGCAACTGACCATAGGTCATCACGGGGCCCGCGCGAGGTCGGGCCCACAAGAGTTCATATCCTGGGCAAGGCAGCTGGCCCACGCTTAACCCCAAGTGTTCATCCTCCCCTCAGGGATAATCGATAAGTTGATACGTGGCTTAGGCTTTTTCTTCTGTACTGTCTCAACATAAACAGACAAAGCATTTCAGAGAGAAAAGTATGATAGATCAAGGGTACATTATATGTTGTGCACACAGTTACAGAATATACTGGCACTGGGCATACTTTTAACATTCACACTAATACGAAGAGGCTCAAGTTACAATACACACTGGACATTGTGCTTATGCTGGGCATGATTACAAAGGTGTTTACAAGGCTCAGGGCACGGCGTATTTTGGATATAGCGTCAGAATGTCTTCAAGGATATTACCATCAATAATCACAAATCACTTCAGATACCCATCATTAGCAACAACTTCAGATACCTGTCATTAACAATAACTTTAGCTACCCATCATTAACAATAACTTCAGATACCTAAAATTAACAACTTCAGATACTCATCGTTAACAAGAACTTCAGATACCCGTCATTAACAACAACTTCAGCTACCTATCGTTAACAACTTTAGATACCCATCGTTAACAAACTCAGGTACTCGTCATTAACAACAACTTCAGATACCCATCATTAACAACAACTTCAGATACCCATCATTAACAGTAAGGTGCTGGGCCGTAACTGGTTGTAACGTGTGTGTGCCCACACCTCTGGCCACACACACTTTACAGTTCGTATCATTAATATCTCTAAATAGACTAAAGCGTCATTACCACATACACCCCCGCCATAATCTACTGATTAATCTACTTAAGTCTACTGATCTTGTCACCTTCACCTTACCCATGTCTTATTTGTCACTTTTCACTTAAATATGGATATAGCCCATATAATAATTAAACAAGAAGCAAACTATTAAGATATTCTAAGATAAAGTTTTCTGCTCAGGTAAATACCGTCTTTTCCAGCCATTCTTTACCAACATTATATTCTTTTTTTGTGTTCTACCGTAAAAAAAAATCTTTGATATTCCACATATACATTTCAAACCAGAGTTGTAACTTGATTATCCAAAATATTAAACCTAACCTAACCAAACCTATCAAAGAAAGTAAATAATGTAGGAGAGGAAAACAATTTTCAAAGAACATTGGTTGAACTTGGTCTCATCTGCTCGCTCATGTGCATTTCCACAACATGGTACTGTTATTTACAACTTTGATCATACCTTATTACGTAAAATGATAGTTATTATTCCATATACTCCTCGGGGAAAATTGTTTACTTTGTGTTAATGAATCTATGAAGTATTATACTGTGTTAACTGAAGACAAATGTACATTGCACAATCAATACATAATAACTGGTTAGGGTACGTGTATTCACAGAATAACTTTCTGTCATCCTCATTCACTCAAACATGTCATTCAAACGCGATCCTTAAAAACAGAATCACGGCCTATGATCGGAAATCATTTCCTACTATATTTGTGTTAAAAATATTTGCCCACATCATAGATTCTTCCCTTTCCTATATCTGTTCCTTAACTCAATCACACAAAACTTTATGAACTAAGTCATTAATGTGTGTCTATTGTAATATTAATAGTATTCCTTACAACAGCCACATCATACCACCATCTGGTACGTAATAACCACATTACAACACCTGCTGGTACGTAGAGAGGACTACTCAAGTCTTATGTATGATGCAAAGCTAGGGTCTGTCTGGCTGTGAGTTTGGCCGTAATGCGTCGCGCCCACAGAGCTTTCTTTACTGAGTGAGCTTGTACACTAACGTATGTGTATGCGGTAGGTACGAAGCAGACAACAGACAAACTCCGACAGTGGCTTGGAACGAGCAGTACTCGTACAGAATTTCATTTCATAAGTCTCATTTAATAAGACCACCTCACGGTAGTTCAGTACACATCTAACTTATTTCTCCGTCGTCAATATTCTTTCACAAACGAGTTAAGATCATAAATGTACTCCGTCTACGGAAAATTAATCCCTTTCTTTTATTACGTAACAAACAAACGGGAAACCAAACTTCATAATGGCTACAAGTGTAGATCATAGAATCGATTCCAGTACGCTTTAATGAACCTTAGATTATCTTTGGGTTTGGTGATGCTCAATGCCCGCTTTGAGATCTAGCACACATCTTGTCCACACACGTAAATCTAAAGGAATGTAGTACATTAATACCATATATCATTTCCCTGAAGATGCGAGCAGTCCAGTCATGATATTTCATATCATCCATCACAGTAACCATCTCATTAACCCCTCCCTTCCCTCTCTACAGATCAACCTCCGCCCCCTGCACCACACACCTCCACCTCCACTCCAGCTTCCCTCACCCCTCACACACACACACACACACACACACCCTCATACCACCACCCTCACCAACCCTCCTTCCCAGCCCCTCACACCTCTCCTCGTCTCGCCCCGTGGTGATGTAGTGTGGCTGGTGGATGCAGTAGTGATGATGGTCAGGCGCTGATAGTGAAGATGACGGTGGGTTTACGGGCTGGCGGTCCATGCAATGGTGGTGATAGTGGAAGTGGCGATGATGGTGATAGTGATGATGGGGGTGGTGACGGTGAAGATCGTGGGGATAGGGGTGTCAGTTTAGGAGGTGAAAGATTGAGATAGGACGGCAGTGACGATTCTCACCAAGGTGGCAGTGATGGTGGTGGCAGTGTTGGATACAGTGATGGTGGTAACAGCGATGGAAACAATGATGGCTGTAGCAGTGATGGATGTGGCAGTGATGGAAACAGTGATAGTGGCAGGGATGGTGGTAGTGGTGATGATGGTGGTAGAGATGTAACACAGACGCAGGTGGGGCGTGATGTGGCGGTAGTGGTGGTATCGGAGGGTTCAAGCAACCGCCTCACCAGCGCCACAGCCGCCACGCCACCCTACCTACACCCACGGCCCAGCGAGCGAGGCGCCATCACCTCCCTACTCCTAGTGTCTTCACTCTCACATTCATTCTTCGTTTTTGCGGTTCTTCTCTCCGTGTTCCCATTTCCTTCTATTCTTATTCTAATCTGAAAAATATATCAATTGCATTATCTTTCTCTTCATTTTTGGCGTTGAATTTAGATTTTCTTGACTTTTCTTATTCCTTCCACTGCTCTCACCTTTTTGTTTTTTTAGTCAGACTTTTCGTCATTTCTTAAGACTTCCTTTAATCATTATTCGTCCTGTTTATTCATTTTGTTCCACGTATATATTCTCTACGGTATTTCCATTCATCATCTAACATCATCTATAACATGATATGATAAAGGAAAGGAGAGCAATTGAAGATAAACAAGCAGACACAAACACACACACACACACACACACACACACACACACACACACACACACACACACACACACACACAATGAGGATTAAGGAAGAGGTCATAGAAAGTAGAGACATATAGAAAAGACAAACTGAATGCTAAAGGGTCTTGACCCTTGCATGGCTCATGGTCCTGATGAAATTTCATCCTGTGTGCTTAAGACGTTTGCACATGTACTTGACAAACTGCTTGAAATACTGCTCAAGGTGTCGCTGGAGAAAGTTAATAGGGCCAAGGGAGCGGGAAAGGGCACATGTCATGCCCGTTCATAAGAAAGGAGACAAGGAAGGGCCGCTGAACTATAGACCAGTCTCATTGACGAGTGTGGTCTGTAAGGTACTGGAAAAGATCAGAAAGCAAGTAAATGACTCTCTGCATATGAGATATTACCTTATAGCAACACAACGTGGCTTAAAGGGAAAAAAAGCCATGCGTAGCGAACCTTTCAGATTTCTACGAGACGAATAAGAAGTCTAGGTGGATTGTTTGTATGTGGAATGTAAGAAAATATTTGACGCTTAGCCTCAAAGTATGCTGATCAAGACGCTAAATCACTAGGAAGGAATAAGGGGGAGACTCCTTCGATGAATGGATAATTAACTTAGTGGAAGGAAACAAAGAACGCAGGGCAAAGATGCTTTCTCAAAATGGGTTGAGGTCACCAGTGAAGTACCACAGGATTCTGTCCTGGGACCATTAATCTTGATCTACATGAGTGACGTGCCAGACGGTATGGACTCCTACCTGAATACGATGATGTAAACAGGAAGGACAAACCATGGATGATTGCATCAACTTACGTGGGGACTTTGACAGACTCTAAAGCTGGACGGATACAATGGTTAATCTAATTCAGTCTGAACGGACTTAAAACAGTGAGAATGAAACAAACTAAAAGGGAGCCTTAATCAGAGTGTCAACCAGTAGGCGATCAGCCGCAGCAATCAGGGCATGAAAGAGACTTGTGAGTTGACATCGTCCCTAACCTTAGGTAGCAGGTTGTTGACAGCAGCCGCCCAGGGTGGAACTACCGTCCTGACTGAGGAACGTTAAAGTGTTACTTGAAACCTTCTTACATCCTCCATGTTAGGACTGCTGGTTGAATTTCTGTCTCATCAAAACAGGACTACCGGGCTAGTCCTGCCATCTTCTTACAAGCACCAAACAACTAGTCAAATCTCGCTTATTTTCTTCGCATAAATTCCCATGCCATCCTTTGTATGCACAACCATCTTTAAATATAATCATGAAAAGGGCCAATCAACTTATTGCCCCTAGTCCTCGTCATCATCGGGTTCTAATTGAGTCTCCGGGCTTCCTCCTGACTCTACTGCCAATGAGAGGGAAGGCTCAGACATTATTTATACCAGCTCCTCCCACGAGCTTTTCCCCTCTAATAGACCTGCATTTTTTTGTGTTCACAATACTAACATTCGTTGAACACCATCTGTCTCGTTCCTCCCTTACTTTACTAGGTCTTTCTCAGGTTTCGTTTCAGGAGCAATTATAGGCACCTCCTCCTGCTCCCCTCCCTACGGAGACAATTAGGTGGCCGTTACGCTGCAATTGGAGGGGTGGCCATCAAGCTAGGTCACCGCACCTTAGAAGCACACAGAGCTAACTGAGAAGGCCCAGAGGAAGGCAATAAATATGGTACTACAATTAAGGAAGATAAGTTACAGGACCGACTAGAAACCTTAAATTTACCCACCATGAAAGAGAGAAGAGTAGGAAGTAAGCTGATCACAACTTTTACGTTTTTATAACAGACTGACGAAGACAATGAACAGTTCCTTGGGAGATGCAGGAATAGAACAATAAAACGACCAGCGACCATAACATGAACCAATAAACCTATTTATAGTATTAAAGAGGCGCATGAATGAAAGAAACTGGACGAGGATCGTTATATGCGGACAGCATACACAAGTTTAAAATGTTGTACGATAGCAGAAAATGTTCACCCGCAGTACAATACAAACAGGTGATCAGAGAGAGAGAGAGAGAGAGAGAGAGAGAGAGAGAGAGAGAGAGAGATGAAACAGTGGTAATGGCAAAGAATATCATAAACACACACACACACACACACACACACACACACACACACACACACACACACACAAAGGTCCTACAAAAATCAAAGCACAAATCCACTAGCATTTCGTGTAACCCCAATTAGACACGCAAACATCTCTTGTTTACGATCAACAAATAAACATCAAGTGTTACTTAAAACACTCAGCTGCTGATAAGAGGGAAATAAACAATAAGTAACGGCCATACGAATGTTTGATCAGGTAAGAGGGCCAGCATCTGTCCATTGTCAAGAATCATCATGAGGAGAAGCCCCTCTCAACCAATGCACGGGCTCTCCTGCACCAGGAGCGTCCAGTCACGTTCTGTCAGCTAACTCTCCATCTTTACCATCTTACGTAATGTCATCCACGGGCTGAGGCTTGGTCTAAAACATAACTGGTGGCTCTTCACCCCGTTAGTACACGCCATTATCATCAGGAGGAGGTCGCTACGCCAGCAGCCACTTGCTGGCACTTAGGAGAGCACTTTGTTGTGTTGGTGACGCGTCGATGACACTCACAGCCCCGTCCGTCACTCACTGGGCACTCAGCCTTCCAGCCGGCGGCGCCTGGTTATCACATGGCGGGACGGATGCCTCCTACTCCTCCTCCTCTCCCTCCCCGCCTGACACACAGACACCCACACAAAGGAACAGAAGCCGGGACGTCAACAACAACAATAACAAACGACCAGTAACACAGCTCGAGTCTACGGGACAACTAAACGGCACCACAACATCGGTGTGTGACATCGCCACTCGTGTTTGCTCGTGATGCTTGCTCGCTCCTGGCTATATAACCCGCACAGGCCGCGTGCTTTCAGAAATCTCTCCTCACTCAGCCTGGCAGCTGAACAAACAGTATTCAGTACAGGTTTTGATAGTATAGCCAACCTTTGCCTGCTAATACAACTATAAAACGATGCATATCTTCATTCTTATACTTTGTAGAGTTCATCATCCATCGTGACATATGAGGATAGGAGAGGTGGTTATGAAAACAATAAGTCGGAGTTATTTTTACAGTCTCTGACGTTTTGGTACAACTTTCTTCTCTCCCAAAATACTTATACCGAAACGAAACGTCAGAGAACTAAAACATAGCTAGACCATACTGCCTCCGCAGCCTCCCCTCCTAATCATATAGTGACTTACAGTCATACTGGCATAAATTTACGTAAGCTTTTTGACGTATTTCGCCTTCGTGCGCTTCTCCACCCTTGTGCAGAGGCTAAATTCCTCCTCGTCCTGCCTCTCCACACAACCGTAAAAATAACCTGGATCTCTGAAACCGAAACTCTGAACATTACATGGATACCTGAACTTGATCCATGTAACCTAATCTTGTAACGTTCAACTTTGAGGCAAGGAAACACAGACGCTGTAACTGCTTGATATTACGTCAAATTCTTCATCCAAATATTTACACTCTCGTGTCTGTTCTTCATCTTTTCATCATCAATATACATTAATTGTCTGTATGATGACTTAGGTATAAACAAAAGGATGGGCTACTTAAACATGCTGCATGAATGGTCCACACATGTCATCTGTTGATACAAGTGTCTCTTTTCCCTTTCTAGCATTCCTAAATCCAATGGCTCCGATTACTAGGTTCATCGATAAATTTGTGCCAATACTCCATGCCCATCAGGAATACATGAGTGGAGGTAGGGATTGCATGGTTCGGGCTTTGTGGTCAAATGCTAAAGCTACAGAGTGAGCCAGTTCTCTGATGGGACTGAAGATGCATCTCCTTGTTAAGCCTTTTGGGTGTCCTGCAAATGTGCTTGGAGTTGCTTTAATGCTCAGCAACATTCTAAGCTGGCTCTTTCTATGATGCTTCTTTTGACCTCATGTATTTAGGTACACTTAATGTCATCTCATAAACCGTATATGATTCATAGGTGTCATTCATAATTTACTCACGTTTGTTCAAATGCCTGTTCTTACATGTCAGTCATGTCAAACATGCCCAATCCATTTTTTTTCCTTTATTATTCATTTGTTCTCCTGATGTAGATTGTTTCATATTCTTAATTGAGGAACTTCTTCCCTTTCAGGTGCTGGTTATGTGTTAAGTCGGGAAGCCTTGAGAAAGTTTGTTGAGGAAGCTATACCCAATCCAAAGAAGTGTCGACAAGACCATGCTGGGGCAGAAGATGTTGAAATTGGTAGGTGATAGATATTTCATATCATTACCATGTTATATGTCCATAAAACAACACTGCTTTAACCTTTAATTAGTGATAGCATGTCCAGATGTATTAGTTTGTCGAATGTTTGCAAACTTATAATTGGAAATATCATTATTCAATGTTAGTATCTGTATTGGAATAATCAGATCGTGCATTTGTGTCAGAAGAATTTATCGTTAAAGATAGGTAGTATCATTTCTGTAGTGCTTGCCTTAACAGCTTTATCATAGTTGTGAGATGTATCAATGCCAAATTTTCAAAGAATATGCATTATCTGAAAACCGTGGTTTAAGTTTTAATTCCCAGTGGCCCCACAATAACAGTGTTTGTATTGTTTTATGAATTGATTTCATTAGGAATTCCTCTACCCTCTTTTATCTGTCAGTAGTAAGTAGTGGCATCTTAATTGTTGTGTTGTAAGGGTGTTGATATCTGATTACATCATATTCTTCAACTGATCCTGGGTTTTCATAGTCTATTCCTTTGCTGGATTTAATTGGACTTAAGAAAAGTAGTAGGATCTGTTTTCTTTTGCAGATTGGTTCTACTGGATGACTTTGAAAGTATCTGTTCATGCCATGCTACTCTCTTGGTTGAGAAGTTTTTTCTAGCTTATGGTAGCCATTGTGATGGCAATGTCCATTTTTTGAGAATTTTGCGGTGAAAAATGAGCCATTGTGTCAGTCAGCACAATAATGAAATCATCACTGACTAGAGAATACTTATTGGCTGGAGGGTGGACTTAGACCAAACTGAATAGGTGGCCAGCAAAGGTTGAGAGGCATTTACCTCACCAGAAGGCAGGGGGTTAGAGGTTTTTAATTGCCAGTGATCTTAGAGATTCTCTCAAACTCAGGATATTACTTTGGAGAGAAATTGTTTTTCATTCTTAAAAACTTGCTTTTTTCAAATGTTATTTTCAGGTATCACATAGCAGTTTTTATGCTGCAATTTTTTTAGAGAATTTGGTCTTGAATTATGTAGATTTGATTGCAGTTAGGAAGATTTGACTGCAGAAGTCACAGTGGTTTTGGAGAATGATACCTTTTATTTTTTGTTATGAAATTTTTAAGATTGTAACACACTTGATTTATGTACTCCTCACATGATAATTTTACAGGTAAATGTATGCAGAATGTAGGAGTGAGGGCAGGGGACTCACGAGATAGCTTAGGACGTGGCCGTTTCTTCCCATTTGTCCCTGAGCACCACCTAGTCCCTGGACACATTGGCCCAAAGAATTGGTACTGGGATTGGATATATTATCCATCTAAAGTTGTAAGTGTCAGTACTTTAATTTCATGAATTGTCTCAACAGAAAATAGAAAAGATTTTGGTTGCTTTTACCCTTTTCATTCGTTTAAATCATGAATTAAATATTATATTGGTACTAAGTCTTAGCATGTATGGATCTGGAGAAGGCATATGATAGAGTTGATAGAGATGCTCTGTGGAAGGTATTAAGAATATATGGT
>JAUTXX010517872.1:0-11579 GCA_032273605.1 Panulirus laevicauda | reverse complement strand
ACACACACACACACACACACACACACACACACACACACACACACACACACACACACACACACACACACACACTTCATTATTGATGCCAGTCATCACAGAGCCGTTGTCTGTCCCAAGTGGTAGCAGGTATCACATTTGTAAGCCATCTTTATAGAGTGACATTTTGATTGCTTCACAAATGAACTACATTCTTTAAGTTCAACTAGATCCAAAAATATCACAACATTGTACTTAAGTGAACTAGAGTAATATGTAATGACCAGCATATCTCAGACAGCATCATTACTACTCTCTTCAAAAAACATATTTAATTATCTCTCACCATCATTATCAAGTCCTCCATAACATATGCAGCACATAATACCTGAGCACGTCCAGCTTTATCATTACTACTACTACAAGACTTACTAAAACACACTTACAACACTTAAGTGATCCACCACACCACTAGAAGTTGCTATGAACATGTGATCCACCACACCTCTAGAACAATGCTCTGATAAAAACATGTGATCCACCAAATCACTAGAGCAATGATTTGCTTCAAACATGTGATCCACCACACCACTAGAGTTGCTACAAACATGTGATCCACCACACCACTAGAAGCTGCTACAAACATGTGATCCACCACACCACTAGAAGTTGCTACAAACATGTGATCCACCACACCACTAGAAGCTGCTACAAACATGTGATCCACCACACCACTAGAAGCTGCTACAAACATGTGATCCAACACAACACTAGAGCAATACTCTGCTACAAACATGTGATCCACCACACAGCTAAAGCAATGCTCTGCTACAAACATGTGATCCACCGCACCAATAGAAGTTCCTACAAACATGTGATCCACCACACCAATAGAAGTTCCTACAAACATGTGATCCACCACACCAATGGAAGTTCCTACAACCATGTGATCCACGACACCACTAGAACAATGTTCTGCTACAAACATGTGATCCACCAAATCATTAGAAGTAGCTACAAACATGTGATCCACCACACCACTGGAACAATGCTCTCCTAAAAACATGTCTCTGCTACAAACAAATAATCCACCACACCACTAGAGCAATGCTATGCTACAAACGTGTGATCCACCACACCACTAGAGCCTGCTACAAACATGTGATCCACCACACCACTAGAGCCTGCTACAAACATGTGATCCACCACACCATTAGAGCAATGCTCTGCTACAAACATGTGATCCAACACAACACTAGAGCAATGCTCTGCTACAAGCATGTGATCCAACACACCACCAGAGCAAGGTTCCGACAAATATGTGATCCATCACACCACTTGAGTCTGTTAAAAACATGTGATCCACTGCATCACTAGAGCAATGCTCTGCTAAAAACATGTGATCCACCAGACCACTAGAGCGATGCACTACTACAAACAAGTGATCTGCGACACCATTGGAGCAATGCTCTGCTACAAACATGAGATCCAAAACACCACTAGAGCAATGCTCTGCTACAAACATGTGATCCACCATACCACTAGAACAATGCTATGCTACAAATATGTGATCCACCACAATACTAGAGTGATGCTTTACTACAAACATGTGATCCACCACATCACTAAATCAAAACTGTGCTACAAAAATGTGATCCATCGCACCACTAGAGCCTACTACAAACATGTTATCCACCACACCAATACCGCAATGCTCTGCTACAAACATATCTTCCACTACATCGTTAGAGCAATGCCCTGCTACAAACATGTAATCTACCATACCAATAGAGCAATACTCTGGTAAAAACATCAGATCCATCACATCACTAGCGCAATACTCTACTACAAACATGTAATCCACCACACCACTAGAGTTATGCTCTGCTACAAACATGTGATCCACCACAACACTAGAGCAATGCTCTGCTATAAGCATGTGATCCACAATACCACTAGAGCAATGCTGTACTACAAATATGTGATATACCACACTACTAGAACAATGACCTGCTACAAACATGTGATCCACCACACCATTAGAGCATTGCTCTGCTACAAATATGTAATCCACCATACCACTAGAGCAATGCTCTGATACAAATATTACATCCACCAGACCACTAGCACAATGCTCTGCTAAAAACATATAATCGACCACACTATTAAAACAATGCTCTGCTACTAGCATGTGATCCACCAAACCACTAGAGCAATGTGATATACCGCACCACTACAGCAATGCCCTGCTAAAAACGGAATCCATCTCAACAAAAGAATAATGCTCTGCTGCAAACATGTGATCCACCACACAACTGGAGCAATGCTCTGATACAAACATTTAATCCACCACGCCACTAGACTAATGCTCTGCTAAAAAAAATGTGATCCACTACACAATTAACGCAATGCTCTCCTACAAACATGTGATACCCCACACCACTAGCGCAATGCTCTGCTACAGATTAATGATCCAACACCCCTTTAGAGCAATGCTCTGCTACAAACATTTGATCCACCACACCACTAGAGCAATGCTCTGCCAAAGATATGTGATCCACTACACAAATAGAGGAATTTTCTGCTAAAACATGTGATTCACCACATCACTAGAGCTATGCTCTGTTAAAAGCATGTGATCCACCACACCACTAGAGGAATGCGCTGCTACAAACATGTGATCCACCAAACCACTAGACCAGTGCTCGGCTACAAACATTTGATCCAAAGAACCACTAGGGCTTCCAACAATCATATAATCCATCACAACACTAGAGCAATGCTCTGCTACAAACATGTGATCCATCACCCCACTAGAGGAATGCTCTGCTACATACATGTGATCCACCACACCAATAGAGCAATGCTCTAGTAACAGAATGTGATCCACTACGCCACTAGAGCAGTGCTCTGCTACAAACATGTAATCCAACACACCAATAGAGCAATGCTCTCTTACAAACATTAGCTCCACAACACCACTAGAGCAATGCTCTGCTACAAACATGTGATCCTCCACACGATGAGAGCAATGCTCTTCTACAAAAATATGATCCACCACACCACTAAATCAATGCTCTACTAAAAAAGATGTAATCCACCACTACCGCAATCCTCTGCTACAAACATGTGAAACACCACACAACCAAATCAATGCTCAAATATAAACATATGATCCACCATACCAAAGCAATGCTCTACTACAAACATATGATCCACCACACCACTAGAGCATGCTCTGCTGCAAACGTGTGATCCAAAACGCACTAGAACAATGCTATGCTACAGTTATATGATCCACCACACGAATAGAGCCTCCTACAAACATGTGATCCACCACATCAATAGAGGAACGCTCTGCTCAAAACATGTGATTCAACATACCACTAGGGAAATGATCTGCTACAAATATGTGATCCACCACAACACTAGAGCAATGCTCTGCTACAAGCATGTCATCCACAATACCATTAGAGCAATGCTGTACTACATATATATGATATACCACACTATTAGAGCAATGACCTGCTATAAACCTTTGATTCAACCACACAATTAGAGCATTGCTCTGCTACAAACATGTAACCCACCATACCACTTGAGCAATGCTCTGCTACAAATATTAGATCCACCACACAACTAGCGCAATGCTCTGCTACAAACATGTAATTCACCACACCATTATAACAATGCTCTGCTACAAGCATGTGATCCACCAAACCAATAGAGCAATGTGATATACCACACCACTACAGTATTGCCCTCCTAAAAACATGTGATCAACCTCACCAAAAGAACAATGATCTGTTGCAAACATGTGATCCACCACACAACTGGAGCAATCCTCTGCTACAAACTTTTAATCCACCACACCACTATAGTAATGCTCTGCTGAAAAAATGTGATCCACTACAAAATTAGCACAATACTCTCCTACAAACATGTGAAACACCGCACCACTAGCGCAATGCCCTGCAACAAATTTGTGATCCACCACACCATTAGAGCAATGCTCTGCTACAAACTTTTAATCCACCACACCACTAGAGCAATGCTCCGCTAAAGAAATTGATCCACTACACCAATAGACGAATTTTCTGCTAAAACATGTGATTCACCACACCACTAGAGCTGTGCTCTGTTAAAAACATGTGATCCACCACACCACTAGAGGAATGCAATGCTACAAACGTGATCCACCACACCACTAGAGCAATGCTCTACTACAAATATTTGTTCCAAAGAACCACTAAAGCTTCCTACAATCATATGATCCATCACAACACTGGAGCAATGCTTTGCTACAAACATGTGATCCATCACCCCATTAGAGCAATGCTCTGCTACAAACATATGATCCACCACACCAATAGAGCAATGCTCTAGTAATAAAATGTGATCCACCACGCCACTAGAACAGTGCTCTGCTACAAACATGTAATCCTCCACACCACTAGAGCAGTGCTCTCTTACAAACATTAGCTCCACAACACCACTAGAGCAATGCTCTGCTACAAACATGTGATCCTCCACACGACGAGAGCAATGCTCTTATACAAAAATATGATCCACCACACCACTAGAGCAATGCTTTACTAAAAAAGATGTGATCAACCACACCATTACTGCAATCCTCTGGTACAAACATTTGAAACACCACACAACCAAATCAATGCTCTAATATAAGCATATGGTCCTCCACACCACCAAAGCAATGCTCTGCTACAAATATATAATCCACCACACCATTAGAGCAGTGCTCTGCTACAAACATGTGATCCACAGCACACTAGAACAATGCTCTGCTACAGTTATATGATCCACCACACGAATAGAGCCTCCTACAAACATGTGATCCACCACATCAATACAGGAATGCTCTGCTTAAAACATGTGAGTCAACACACCACTAGAGAAATGCTCTGCTACAATTATATGATCCACCACATCACTAGTGCAATGCTCTGCTACAAAAATATGATCCACAACAACACTAAAGCGATGCTCTGCTACAAACATGTGATCCACCACACCACTAGAGCAATGCTCTGCTTCAAACATATGATACACCTCACCACTAGGGAAATGCTCTGATACAAACTTGTGATCCACCACACCATTAGAGCAATGCTCTGCTACAAACGTGATCCACCACACCACTAGAGCAATGCTATGCTAAAAACATGTGATCCACCACACCAATACAGGAATGCTCTGCTGAAAACATGTGATTCATCACACCATTAGAGCATTGTTCTGCTACAAACATGTGATCCATCACACCACTAGAGCAATATTCTGCTACAAACATGTGATCCACAACACCACTAGATCAATGCTGCACTAAAAATATGTAATATACCACACCAATACAGCAATGCCCTGCTACAAAAATGTGATCCACCACACGAAAAGAACAATGCTTTGCTACAAACATATGATCCACCACACAACTGGAGCAATGCTCTGCTACAAACATGTGATCCACCACACCAAAAGGGAAATGCTCTGCTACAAATATGTGATCCACCACACAACTGGAGCAATGCTCTGCTACAAATTTGTAATCTAGCACATCACTAGAGCAATGCTCTGCTAAAAAGAATATGATACACAACACCTTTAGCGCAATTCTCTCCTACAGACAAGTGATATACCACACCATTAGCGCAGTGCTCTGCTACAAATTGGCGATCAACCACACCATTAGAACAATGCTCTACTACAATCATATGATCCACCAGAAAACTAGAGTAATGCTCTGCTACAAACATGTAATCCACCAGTCCAATAGAGGAATCTCTGCTAGAAATATGATTCTCCACAACACTAGAGCAATGCCCTGCTACAAACATATGATCCACCACACCACTAGGGCAATGCTCTGCTACAAACACGTGATCCCCCACACCACTAGAGCAATGCTCTCCTACAAAAATCTGATCCACCACTCAAATAGAGAAATGCTATGCTAAAAATACGTGATTCACCACAACACCAGAGCAATGCTCAACTATAAACATATGAGCCACCACATCACTAGAGCAATGCTCTGCTGCAAACATATGATCCACCACGCCACTAGAGCAATGCTCTGCTACAAACATTTGATCCACCACTCCACTGGAGTATCTACAAAGACATGATCCATCACACCACTAGAGCAATGCTCAGCTACAAACATGTGATCCACCACACCAATTCAGCAATGCTCTAGTAAAAACATGTTATCCACCACGCCACTAAAGCAATGCTCTGCTACAAACATGTGATCCACAACACCACTAGAGCAATGTTCTCCTACAAACATGTGATCCACCACACCAATAGAGCCTTCTACAAACATATGGTCCACAATACCACTAGAGCAATGTTCAGCTACAAACAGGTGATCCACCACACCACAAGAGCAATGCACTGCAACAAACATGTCATCCACAACACCACTAGAGCAATGCTCTGCTATAAACATGTGATCCACCACAGCATCAAAGCAATGCTCTAATACAAACATATGATCCACAGCACCAACAAAGGAAAGTTCTACTACATACATATGATGCACAACACCGCTAGAGCAATGCTCTGCTACAAATATGTGATCCACCACACCAATATTGCAATACTCTGCTACAAACATATGACTCACAACACCATTAATGCTCTGCTGCAAACATGTGATCCACCATACCGCGATAGCAATGCTCTGCTACAAACATGAGATCCGCCACAACACTAGAGCAATGCTCTGCTACAAGCATGTGATCCGCAACAACACTAGAGCAAAACTTTACCACAGTTATGTGATATACCACACCACTAGAGTAATACGATTGTTAAAAACATGTGATCCACCACACCAAAGGAGCAGTGCTCTACTACAGACATGTGATGCACCACATACATGGAGCAATACTCTGCTACAAACATGTAAACTACGACACCACTAGAGGAATGCTTTGCTAAAGAAATGTGATCCATCACACCACTAGCGCAATGCTCTGTTACAAAAAAGTGATACACCAAACCACTAGCGCAATGTTCTAATAAAATCATATGATCCACCACATCATTAGAGCAATGCTCTGCTACAAACATATAATCCATCATACCGCTAAAACAATGCTCTGGTACAAACATTAGATCCAACACACCACTAGCGGAATGCTCTGCTACAAACATGTGATCCATCACAACTTTAGAGCAATACTCCGCTACAAACATATGATCGACTTCACCACTAGAGCAATGCAGTAATACAAATATGTGATATACCACACCAATGCAGCAATGCCCTGCTACCAACACCTGATCCACCATACAACTGGAGCAATGCTCTACAGCAAACATGTGGTCCACCACACCACTAAAGCCTCCTATAAACATATCCACCACACCACTAGCGCAATGCTCTGCTGCAAACATGTGGTCCACCATATCGCTAGAGCAATGCTCTGCTGCAAACACGTAATCCACCATACCACTAGAGCAATGCTCTAGTAAAATCATTGGATCCACCACACCACAAGCGCAATGCTCTGCTACAAGCATGTGATCCACCACACCACTAGAGCAATGCTCTGCTAAATCATTTAATACACCACACAACTAAAGGAAAGCTCTGCTACAAACATGTGATCCACCACACTTCTGGAGCAATGCTCTGCTACAAACATCTGATCACCGCACCAACAGAGCCTCCTACAAATATATCCACCACACCACTAGCGCAATGCTCTGCTACAAACATGTGGTCCACCATCTCGTTAGAGCAATGCTCTGCTACCAACATGTAATCCACCATACCACTACAGCAATGCTCTGGTACAAAACATTAGATCCACCACACCACAAGCGCAATACTCTGCTACAAACATGTGATCCATCACACCATTAGAGCAATGCTCTGCTAAAACATTTGATTCACCACACCACTAGAGCAATGCCCTGCTAAAAGCATGTGATTCACAACACAACTAGAGCAATGCTGTGCGAGAAATATGTGATATACCACACCACTAGACCAATATCCTGCTAGAAACATGTGACCCATCACACCAAAAAAGGAATGCTCTGTTACATATATGTGATCCACCACACCACTAGAGAAATGCACTGCTACAGACAAGTGATTTGCCACACCACTAGAGCAATGCGCTGCCACAATCATATGATGCAACACACCACTAGAGCAATGCACTGCTACAAACATGTGATTCACCATACCGCTAGAGCAATGCTCATCTACAAACAGGTGATCCATCACACCAATATATCAATTCTCTGCTTCGAATATATGATCCACCACAACACTGGAGCAATTCTCTGCTAAAAACATGTCATACCCCACACCACTACAACAATTCTCTGCTGCAAACATGTGATCCACCACACCAGTAGATCCTACTAAAACATGTTATCCAATAATAGAGCAATGCTCTGTTAAAACTTGTGATCCACCACATCGTTAGAACAATGCTCTGCTACAAACATGTAACCCACTTTACCATTAGAGCAATGCTATGGTACAAACATTAGATCCACCACCACCGGTATCGCAATGCTCTGCTACAAACATGTGATCCACGACACGACTAAAGCAATGCTCTGCTACAAACATGTGATCCACCACACCACTAGAGCAATGCTCTGCTGCAAACATGTGATCCACCACACCACTAGAGCCTCCTATAAATATATTATCCACCACACTACTAGCGCAATGCTGTGTTACAAACATGTGATCCACAATATCGTTACAGCAATGCTCTGCTACAAGCACGTAATCCACCATACTACAAGCATATGATCCACAACACTAGAGCAATGCTGTACGATAAATATGTGATATACCACACCAAAAGAGGAATGCTCTGTTACAAACATGTGATCCACCACACCACCATTGCAGTGCACTGCTAAAAACAAGTGATCCGCCACACCACTAGAGCAATGCTCTGCCACAATCATGTAAAGCAACACACCACTAGAGCAATGCACTGCAATAAGCAAGTGATCCGCCATACCACTAGAACAATGCTTTGCTGCAAACAAGTGATCCACCACACCGATATAGTAACGCTCTGATACAAATATGTGATCCAACATAGCGCTAGAGCAATGATATGCTACAAAAATTTGATCCACCACACTACTACAGCAATGCTCTGCTACAAATATGTAATCCGCCACACCACTAGAGTGATGATCTGCTTCAAATATGTGATCCAGCACACTTCTGGAACAATGATCTGCTAGAAACATGTGATCCACCACACCACTACAGCAATGCTCTACTAAAAACATACGATCCACCACAACATTAGACCCTGCTATAAACATGAAATTCACCACACCACTAGAGAAATGATCTGCTAGAAACATATGATGTACCACACAGAGTAATGCTTTGCTACAAACATGTAATCCACCATACCACTAGAGCAATGCTCATCTACAAACAGGTGATCCACCACACCACTAGATCAATTCTCTCTACAAATACATGATCCACCACACCACTAGAGCAATGCACTGCTACGAACAAGTCATCCGTCACACCACTAGAACAATGCTCTGCCACAATCATGTGATGCAACACACCAATAAAGCAATGCACTTCTACAAACATTTGATCCACCATACCACTAGAGGAATGCTCTGCTGCAAACAGGGGATCCACCAAACCAGTATAGTAACGCTCTGATACAAACATGTGATCCACCAAACCACTAGAGCAATGCTCATCTACAAACAGGTGATCCACCACACCACAAGATCAATTCTCTCCTACAAATACATGATCCACCACACCACTAGAGCAGTGCACTGCTACGAACAAGTGATCAGTCACACCACTAGAACAATGCTCTGCCAAAATCATGTGATGCAACACACCAATAGAGCATTGCACTGCTACAAACATTTGATCCACCATACCACTAGAGCAATGCTCTGCTGCAAACAGGTGATCCACCAAACCAGTATAGTAACGCTCTGATACAAACATGTGATCCACCAAACCACTAGAGCAATGATCTGCTGCAAAAATTTGATCCACCACACAAGGAAATGTTCTGCTACAAATATGCAATTCGCCACACTACTAGAGCAATGATCTGCTACAAACATATGATCCACCGCACTTCTGGAGCAATGCTCTACTAAAAACATGTGATCCACCACACCACTACAGCAATGATCTGCAAAAACATGTGATCCACCACAACACTAGAACCTGCTAGAAACATGTAATTCACCACACCACAAGAGGAATGCTCTAGTACAAATATTAGATCCACCAAACCGCTAACGCAATGCTCTGCCACAATCATGTGATGCAACGCACCAATAGAGAAATGCACTGCTAAAGCATGTGATCCACCACACCACTAGAGCAATGCTCCGCTACAAGCATGTGATCCACAACACCATTAGAGCAATCCTGTACTACAAATATGTGATATACCACGCCACTAGAGCAATGAACTGATACAAATATGTGATCCATCATACCAAAAGACCAATGCACTGCTAAAAACATGTGACCCATCACACAACTGTAGCAATTCTCTGCTACAAACATGTAGTCCACCACACCAAGTGAGCAATGCTCTGGTAAAATAATCTGATCCATCACACCACTAGCGCAATGCTCTGCTAAAAATATGTGATACACCACACCAGTAGCGCAATGCTCTGCTACAAGCATGTGATCCATAACAACAATAAACAATGTTGTACTAAAAATATGTGATATACCACACCACTAGAGTAATGCCCTGCTATAAACATGTGATCCACCACACCAAAAGAGGAATGCTCTGCTACAAATATCCGATCCACCGCACAACTGGAGCAATACTTTGCTAAAAGCAGATAATCCACCACACTACTAGGGTAATGCTCTGTTAAAAAAAAAATGTGATCTACCACACCACTAGCGGAATGCTCTTCTACAAACATATGATACACCACACCACTAGCGCAATGCTCTACTACAAACTTATGATCCACAAACCATTAGAGCAATGCTCAGCAGACAAACATCTTATCCACCATACCACAAGGGCTATGCTCTGGTACAAACATTAGATCCACCACACCACTAACGCAATGGTCTGCTACAAACATGTGATCCACCACACCAGTAGAGCAATGCTCTGCTACAAGCAAGTGGTCCACCACACCACTAGAGCAATGTGATATACCACACCACTACAGCAATGCCCAGGTACAAACATGTGATCCACCGCGCCAAAAGAGCAATGCTCTGCTACAAACGTGTGATCCGCCACACAACTGAATCAATGTTCTGCTACAAACATGTCATCCACCACACCATAAGAGCAATCCTCTGCTAAAAAAATATGATCTACCATACCACTAAGGCAATGCTCTCCTACAAACATGTGATCCACCACAGCACTACAGCAATGCTCTGCTACAAACATTTAATCCACCATACCACTAGAGAAATGCTCTGCTATAAACATGTGATCCAACACAACACTAGAGCAATGCTCAGCTACAAACATATAATCCACCACACCACTGGACCAATGCTCTGCTAAAAATATGTGATCCACCACACCAATAGAGGA
>JAUTXX010517861.1:0-11581 GCA_032273605.1 Panulirus laevicauda | reverse complement strand
GAAGCTAGTTGAGGTTTACATAGGTCTTGAGTTTTCCAAGTGCTTCGGCCACTTTTACATTGATTTATCGTACATTCTCCTTGATCTGTAATGGCTTCCCCACTTTCACCTATTTTTTATCGTAGGATAAAAGAGAATGATCCAGTTTGAATCACTTATGCCACATGTAAGGAATGTATTGACATGTTTCATTCAGTTTCTTAAAGAAATTCCACATTACATTATTTGTTTCACAAAACTGAACATTTCTGAAATACATATTTGGATTTTTTAGGACAGGTTAAGGTTTGTTCTTTTGTGTTGTTTTCATTATTTTGTCTTACCTGATTTAACATAAACCAGGTGGAAAAGTACTCTTTACTTAAATGGGTGTGTCAGAATTTATTCCTTTGAATTGAACATATTTGATGACATAATGATTATCTACATTATGCATTTGATAAAGACTTCCCTAATACAATTTTACCCTTTAAGATGAACAGATCTAACATATCTTTTCATAATTGCCCCTGGACCCCTTTCTTGAAAAGTGTCCTGAAGTTACTACAGGACCTCTTTTCTTGGTGCTGTTGCACTTTCAAGGCTGCAATATTTGGTCATAAGTAGTAACGTGCCAAAGAGCACATATTTTCCATTGATTTTTTTTTTGTCTATTATATTTTATTGAACAGCCTTGAAATTGTAATTTAAGATGAAGTGGCTGGATTGATATGATTTAAGGGTGTGTTTGCTTGCTAGATGAAATTAAAAAGAAAGGCTGAAGTGAGCCAAGCTTATTTGTTTCGTAAGTGCATAACAGCTCAATCTGATGTGAACCTTACATATTTGTAAGCATAATATAGAATAATCGTTATATGATATCTTGATTTATTTATGTTTGATGGATAAAGGGTTCACAGAATGCATACATCTGCCTGTTTTAGTGTAGATTTTATTATGAGCACTAATATTATTATGGATAAACAGAAATAGTCCGATTCATTCCTTTTATTTATTGTTTATCCTAGTCGTTGTACTGAGGATTCAGTCATAGATGTTTCACTTTTTTTTTATACAGAAGCTACTGACTGTATTAAATTATTCCATCTCAGTTCTGTATCCGTCTTCAACTTTGTAAGTTCAGTTCTGTATTTACAATTTAGAATTCTGTTTTAGTCATAAAATCTTTTTCCATTTCATCACAGAACTACATTTTGCTTGCATTCATTAGTTGCTGCATGACCATTTATGAACTACCATCAGTCTTTGACACCATATATCCTCCTCCGTATTTCATTCCTAAACTGCAGCTGATGTTATTTGAACAGACATTTAATTCCCTTACAGTCACTTATGCTTCAGTCTGTGAACAATGGCAGGGATAATGGAACGAGTCTTCCCTGTGGGATCCAGCCTCAGTGTCATGGATGAATACTGTGCCAGAAAATTTTCTCCAACACCCACAGCATTCATCATAGGCCCAGTTCACTCACTAAAGAGTGCATTACTTATACAGGTTGTATAGCATCATGAAGATATTTTTCCTTGTAGACTGATAGTATGATAAGGTTAATGAACATATTTTGCTTGTTAAGATTTATTAATGAAATGATATAATTTGTTAACATTGTTTGTAATCAACAGGCAGCAGTGACTGAAGGTGCTGCAGGGGGCCAGGTGTTATTTGTGGCTCCAAAGAAACTTGATCATCTTCCTCCAAGTGTTCATGGGATGCCTCAGCCATCTTCATCTGCAATGAATAATATACAGTTCCTGTAGGTATACTTTTTAGAGAGGAGTTTTAGACTGTTTCATTAATAGAGTGAATGATATGTTTGGTTCAGGGTGACAACTTTGGGATTTCGGTGTGTGGAGTTTGGGCTAGAGCTTCAGAACAAGTATGATTTGAGGAAATTGTTTTAAGAAAGTGTACTTCAGCTGAACAAATTTTGTTTCGTGAATCTTGTGAATATATGACAAATCATCATTGCAAGGTATTGTGAAGTAATTATATTAAAGTAGTAAATATTTAACATGTTTGTAATTTTAGGAAATGTTACGGTAAATGATGTGCTAGTTTAGCTCTAAGTCTGCTTGAACATGTACCCTCTAACTACTGCTGACTTATAGAAATGCTCATGGAAAATTTTAAACTTGTGAAATTTATTACTGTATTGTAATCACTGGACAATAGAGAAAAGTAGATGAAAAGAAAGATACTTACGACCATCATGTCTCTTTACTTCTTTTTTTTGAAAGTCCAACTTGCTTAAATGCATGGTATGACTTATTTACTAGATTTCATTTCTTATCTGTGCCATGTCTTTAGGTTTCTTGATGTTATACATTTATTATTGACTGCATTTTCAGATATGCAAGCCAGACAATTGATCTCCAAGGGTACCTAGCATCTCTTCACATGATTCTTGCAAAGGATAGACCCACACTCATTATCATAGATGATCTTCAGTTTTACAGCACACCACCGCATTGTGGGTTAGTATGCAGTTGATTTTGTTAGGCTTACTGTATGGTCAGTAATTACTTAGGCTTTCCATAGATTCCATATTGTGTTAGTAATGATGATCTTCTTTTGGCAATGAACACAATCCTGTATAATATAGGTCCAAGTATATTTTATCAGTTTGGGAATTACCATAAAGATTAAGATATTTTGTCCCATTTGGTCAGAGCCCTCTGAGCATCAGCGAGAACACTTACTGACAGGATGAGTGAGGACATCTTTTCACCTCCTAAGAAGGTTATTCCACCTCGATTTCACCCACTTTGACCATGATAATTTCCGTTAGATTGATTAATATAGGTTCCGTGCATCAAAACAGTCATACAGCAGTGTACCCTGGCCCAATATGTCAGTAGTTGCATGTGAGTTTGAGTGAGGGAAACCGGGAGTAAGTGGTGTGCTTTAGATTTTTAAAAAGGGTGTAGATGTTTTAACAGGTGGAACTATGATAATTGAAGCAAACCATTGGGTTTTGGAGGGGGCAAACGTCTAAGACACATTGAGGAGTGTGTGTTGTAATGGTGCCTTCTATCAGGCAGATTGAAGATATGTAGTGTTTCCCTACCTTTCCTATTTGTTTATTCTTGATAAATACAGTCTGACTTTTGTTGTCGAATATTGTGAATTATGAGTTACAAGATACTAGTGGTGGGCCTAGGTATGAATTTCCTGTACTCAGTTTGTGGAGAGGTGACGACATAGTAGAAAAAATTGCATTTTATCAGAAAATTAATGTTTCATTTAAATTGGATTTGTTTAATCACTTTTCATATTTCAGCTTGGATGAAAACTTACTTTCTGAGACTCACCTAATTATCAGACTGCTAATCAAACTTTTGAATATAGAAAATTGATAATTTATTTGCAACAAAAACTTAAGATTAATTGAAAAATAATATCAATAAAAAAGGAAGATGAATGCAATACCTCTGAAATGCAGGAAAATACAGAAACTAAAAAAAGGTGTTCGCTATTTGAGAGCAACAGGTCTAGGACAAGTATTTTACAGGTGCATCTTTTGGAAACTTCCTACTCTTACATGTTATTAGCCTGTGTTACTTAAGAATATACAATACTTTAGATAAGATGTTGGGGGAAATGGACTGAATATAGTAAAGCTTTATAAGTGGGGTCTAGTACAGTCCCACTTATGTAAAAATTTATTTTCTCTGAAGGGTTATGCTTATAGGATTTCGAAATTGCCTTGAACAACCACAGGTTGATGTTCCACGTACACTATACTTGAACAGTGAGCAGCTTTATGTTGCAGGTACACTATACTAGAACAGTGAGCCACTCGGCAGTATTAATAGATTTTTTAAAGATTGGGTAAGGGGTGACATTTATGTATTCAGATGACTAAGAGGTGATTGTGCCAACAATATAGTATTTTACCACATCCTTGGGTGAAAAAAGTAATATTTTGATTCAAATTGAGTTTCCCTCTGATTCCAATAGAATTAGAATTATTCTATTTAAATCATGGCAGTCCTGAATAACCACCAGTAGTCTGTTGTGTATAATGACAGTACTTACTGTGGTATTGTTATTTGTCTTCTCTTGTGATTTGTAACCCAAAGCTATGTACAGACATGAATAAAACCTGTTTTGCCATCAGTTTACCTCAGAAACATGTCCATTTTTATATTGCATCAGTTTTGTTCCTTTTTTAATAGTCAGACTTATATCCATTGATCACTAGCAGATGCTTTCATTATAATTCATTGCAGGGCTTGCAAGAGTATAACCTGTGGATGAACTTTTTAGAATGTTCTACCTGGGGTTCCATTGTAAATGTGGAAAATTAGATTCTTATAGCTTATATAATTGCACTCCAACCATCCCATTCTGTCTACTATGATGTTGCTTCCCTTTTCCTGCTCTGCAGATATTATTTTGGCCACTGCTCTCTTGAGGTGTCTGCATGTATCCCTGCCACCAGGGCATACATCTGATTGCTGCAGAGCCCTTATTAAACGTCTAGCCATACATGTGTGGTTTAGTGTTTTAGTGCTCTCTCCATGCTTGTACAAGTTTACAATGTTAGGGCTCTAACTGTACTTGTATAGCTTAGGATGTAAGTACTCTCACCATGCTTGTCCAGATTGCCTGTTTCCATCTTCACTGATATAGTAAGCATGCATTATCGGTATGTAGAAGTGACTTATGTCTCAAGCAACTATAATAAGCAATGGGTAAAAACCCTAGTGTGAGTCACCCATGTAATACAGTGAAGTAGAATGATTGAAAGTATTGGTACTCAAGAATCCATTTTTGTAGGGGATGTCTACTCCCACTGTTATATAAAATGGAAGGCGTGCTTTATTAGTATGTGGAGATGCACGTCTCATACAATTACAAGTAGCACAGGGAAAGAATCCTAGAATGTTAGTTTCCACCATAATACAGTGGGGGATATATGGCCTTGGCTTGCACACCTACTTGAGGATGTTTTTACTGCAAAGAAATATATTAGATTTACCAATATTTTTCTTCCTGATGTTTCCTATTAATTGATAGACTATATTAGTCTTTTGATAGACCTTCATCCTGGGGGATCCTCCTTAATTTTTTATTTCTTCACCCAAGATGGTCTTGATTGGGGCATGTGACTGTAAAAAAAATTCTGAAATCAAGGGTCTTGACTTAAAAGTACAGTAATCAGATGGGGATAAGTAATGCTGCTAATCTGTACAAGATTGCAGAATTCTATTTTTTATTTGATTTTGAGTGAAGCACTTTCATCCATTATCTTTGTTTTTTTTTCAGAGATGCAGCAACACAGATGGTCAATGCTGCTAGAATCCTTTCACTGGCACAGGAGTCTGCTGAGTTCTGCAGCACCTCAGCAATGACCATGAACAAAGACAATAATACAGGTTAATGCATTCATTATGTTGATAATAAGAAAGGTGATGGTATGAATGAATGCAGAAATACATGGAGTGAGTGCTATATTTGCTGAAGAGTCAGCATGGTGTGTGCTTCTCTGAAAATAGGAAATATTGAACTAGACTACCTATCTGTCTATCTGTTGAACAGACTGCTACATTAGACAGTAACATTAGGTAGAAGAAGTAGTTAGGTAGAAGTTTTAAGTTGGAACACGAGGTAAACACATTAGGTAGAAGTAGTCATTAGGGACATTAGGAAGGAGCCTCTAAAAGTACTGCACTAGAATTGCCCTCTTAAAGTGCCTGTTAAGGATGAGGCATAAAGGCTAAGAGGCATTGCTAGAGTTGACCGGTTAAGGAACTCTTTTGCATTGGCCACCTCATTGAGGGGATTTCCAGAGGGAACAGGCATTAGAGAGATATTGATAGATTGAATGAGTTACTTAATGGGAATGATGGCCAGGAAGGCATTTGGCAGGAAAAAAAGAAATTTAGTATGATGGTCAGAAAGGCATTTGACAGGAAAAAGAAATGTAGTACAGTTGTGCATGGTAGAAGAACTAGGGGTGCATTGGAGAAAACATGTAGGTAGAGTTCATGAGGTTTGTTTCCCAGATGTATGGGTGTGAAACCTTAGATTTCCAAAGGTTAGGAATTGAAAGAGAAAATAGCAGTGGAAATGGTTAACATAGGTGTACTTTGAATCTAGAGAGTAATGATTAAAGTTGTGAGAAAGATATATTGTGTGAAAAAATGATCAGCAAGAAACATGGACTAAAGGCTTTAAAATGGTTTGGCAGTATGATATGCATCGTGGATAATAGTGAAAAAATCTGTGATAGTATAGGTAATGATGCAACAGGATGTAACCTTAATACATGTTAATCAGAAAGAATAAGTGAATCTATGTGAGTTGCAGATGTTTCAGGAAAGGATTCTGAGGGAATGAATTTTGACTGTTACAGTGGCTTTTTATGTGGAAGTGTGGAAGGTTGAATAGGACCTTTAGTCTCACATGAGAAGTTGATTAAAGAGCAAGGTGAAGATTAAGTGCTTATAGTCTTGTGTGAAATCCTTTGTTCATGTGTATTGGTAAGATATTTGTACTCGATCCATCCCCAAGTTAATTTTCTTTCCAATTTCAGGGTGTAAAGTATCATGTCAGTGTAGTGTTCTTGTATCATGGACAGAACAAAGTTCAAGTTTTTTGAAGCATGGTGAATTGGAAGCTTTTGCAAAGGATTTCTGTCACCATGTTTGGACTGTGCATGTAAATAATAAGGTAAGTTTCATTATTATATGATTTTACGTAACAATACATATTATCGTATGATATGGAAAACTCTTTAACAAAATCCACATACAGAATTTCTGAGTTGTCATGACAGTATGGTGCATTTTAGACTGTCACCAATTTTCGTACTGAAGGAGTCTTGACCAAGATATTCTGGGGAAGTTTACTTGAAACCCACTGTGTTGAGTATGGGAGATGATATATTCATTTATAGAGAGAATTGGAAAGTTTAATTGAAATATTTTTATTTCTCTTAAGAATGCTTTTTTTTATTGTTAGGTAGTGTTTAAAACTGTAGTGTCCCTAACCAGACAAGTGATTTACCTTTGAATTATTGTTATTTGCTGATTAATGTTACTCAAGTAAATGTACAAAACATTACGTGTTTGTAACTGAGAGAACATTGGTTCAGCAAGGTCATTTGTCCAACTGGATGGGTTAGTAAGCATATCCTTTATAATTCCTTATTTTCATGTTAATTGGATGTACGCATTTTTCATGAAAAAAGTTATATTTATTAATTTATTGTATAGGAGAAGAGGCATAATGATTGTGTATCATTATATCTGTCTGCACATTACCCAGGCATTGTGGCATTGCATTGAATTGATGTACAAATGAAATTTTATATGATTGTGCATATGCCCAAGTACTTTATAGGGTTTTTTAAATTTTTTGCTTTGATAATGGATTGGATTGCTTTTTTAGGCTTTCTTTGTGTGCTCGATGTACATATGCCCAAGTACTTTATAATTAAAGGATTTTTTTATTTTTTTGCATTGATATTGGATAGGATTGCTTTTTTAGGCGTTCTTTCTGTGCTCGACAAAAGGAGATCCAAGGGTCAACCCCTGACTTAATGTCATATTGTTTATTGGAAATATTTTCTCCCTCTGGAAAACATCAGTTCTCATAGTGGGGTACTTATGTATCAGTTATAAGGACAACCCTAATTCATACCTAACTCATTCACGATGACAGCACATGGTAATATGCCATGTGACCCATTTGAATATCAGGTATATATTCTGGTTCATCTGTAGAAAGACCTCTTTTAGAAATGAAATAACACGCTCTTCATGTATGAGACTGTTTGACCTTACTGATGATATGTATTTTTCTCTAATATGTGTTTAATGTTTCCCATGATGGTAAGGTAGTGCCAGGAAAAGACTGAGAATGGCCTCATTTACTCATATTAACACAAGCTGTTGTGTAAGGCATCAAAACATGCTTATCCGTGGTTTCCTCTGATTGCTGTATATGACCTGTTTCAGGCCAGTGATAGTATGTTGCCCCCATATACCACAATATTCCAGTGACTTAGCGCATGCTTGCCTCATACCCTCTTGCCTTTTCAGGTCCTAATATCTTATATCATTTTCAGTTCATTATTCTGCCTCCTCCATGCTATCCCCCTTTTCCTTTTTCCTTCCAATTCCCTCTTAATAATCCACTCCATGTGTCCAAAGCATTTCAGCACACCCTCTTCACCTCTCTTACATATACTCTTCTTACTCTCACATCTCTCTTGCTCTTTTGCTATTACTACCACATGTTTCTCTCCTAGATGTGTCAATGGTATAAGTCCTTACCATGCCCCTCTAACGAATACATCCCTCTCTTGCTATCTTACTACCACACCTCTTAGGATTTATTGAAGGTATAAGCCCTTTGCGTATACGGATGGTTAGATTGAACTTTATGTATTTCAGGGAAGATCTAGAAGTGCTGCAGAATATCATCTTGTGGAAGAACAATCGGGAAATGTCTGTACCATCTCATTCTTTGATCGTCAGTTGTCCTCATCATCACATCATCTTTTTCTACACCAGGTTACTTTGGAGGTTGAGGAAACAAAAGTAAATTTGGAAGAAGATATAGCAGCCAAGAACCAGAATTATAAGGAAAAAAATATTGAAAAGACTAAGAAATGATCACATTAATTAAATATTCAAATAGTGGTTACATTGGAAATTGTCCCTGGTTGCATTGGACTAGCACTTTTATTCAGACTGGTACTAGTTATGAACATTCATATTGAGAACCCATTTGCATAAGAACTATGTCCAAGGATATTGTTGTGTTCCTTTGACTCATATTAGCTAACTACTTCCCAACAACATGCCCATTAAGAGATAAAAATGTATTTAAAAGTATGATAATTTCATTATTCATTGTACATAATAGAAAGATAAAAGCTTTGGTATAGATCACGAAAAAGGGGAAGTAGATAATTTTGTGAAATATTGATTGATGATATGCTTGATAAAAACCTCATACAAACTTCCAATTACCAAAATGTTCAACATATCATTGCAGGATAACACCAGTTTTCAAAATCAGTGACAGGGAATGTGCTTTGAATTACCATCCCATTGGCCTCATTTTCAGCTTCAGATAAATTATTAAGAACAACAATTAGTGATGAAATCATTAAATTTGTAAAAGAAAATAGATTATTAACTAACCATCAACATGGCTTCTGGAAGAAAAATTTGTGTTTGATTAATCTGAAGTAATTTTTTCAGTTCATACATATGACAACAAGGACTCCAAAGTACCTTTGGAATTTCAGCAAGATTTTGTTAAAGTACCACTTAAAAGATTGCTAAGTAAAATTAAAGCTCATGGTATGAGAGAATGACTGTGTTGATAGCAGATCAGCTTTCTCAGCAGAAATTGGGAAACATCTGACTGGCGTCGCATGTCTAGTGGGGTTCCAGAAGGCTCAGTCCTCGGATCCATACTTTACATCATCATGAGTGACCTAGAGACAGGACTTGCAAGTAAAATCTTAAAGTTTGCCAGTGGCACCAAATTAGGAAACTTAGCCAACTCAAAGGAAGACTGCCTGAAGATTCAGAGGGATTTAGAAAAGTTGATACAGTGGACAGAGACATGAAAGACGGATTTTGTAAGCAAATTTGAATAATGCATTTTGGTGTGTAAAATATAAATCACAAGTACAAAATGCTTGGTAAAGTTCTACAAGAAGTTTAGAAGAAAAGGACCTTGGAGTAGTTATTGGTAATAACCTTAAGTATGGTAAATATCACGTACCTGCCTACAGTAAAACCAGTAGGATGTTAGGTTTCATAGCTAGAAATGTAAACTAGGAAACAAAGGATATGATAATCATTACGATAGTCTTGTCACTCCTCATCTGGAAGTGCCATTCACTTTTAGTCATCAAACTTGATCAAAGATCAAGAGAAACTTTTGAGGAATTTTAAAGAAGGGCAGCCAAACTAATTATTTCACACGTAATAAGCCTTATGTTGAAAGACTCAAGGACTTACAATTATTCTCCAAGGAGGCCCAATGAAAGTGTTCAGAATGATAATTAATTTTGATAAGAAAATTTCTTCACCTTTGAGAGAGAGAGAATCAGTGACTGGAAGATAAAAGGGAGAAGTTACAGTGATGTGGGCAAAAGTCTTTTTCACATAGAGTAGTGGAAATTAAAATAAATTAACTTTTTCACATAGAGTAGTGGAAAATTGAAGTAACCTAACATCTGAAGTATGTTTGCAAAGACTAAATATCTTTAAACAGAGGGTAGAAAAATACTTCACATTAATTATGTCAGTTACAAAACCAGAGTAACATTGATTATATATTTTCAGTACAAAGCCACAATGCAGGCGCTATCAAATTGGAGAGAACTTTTTCCAGTCCCATGCTTTCCCAATAGAATTTCTTACCACCATTCTTGTTATTTTGTCACCTTTTTCCTGCCAGAAGTTGAGCCAGAGGGAGAGGTGGGCAGGGAGTTGCTTCTGCTTTGCTGTTTCTACTTATACTTTTAGATAATTTCTTTGTACAGATGAATTCACTATGGACAGTCAGGTTATCTGTCCTTCCCTTGTACTCATATACGTAACAGCTATAGAAAGGGATTTGTCTTTTTCAGCATCAGTGTCAGGAATAATGATGTTCAGCTCATTGCTCATCAGTGCTAGACTACTGGTGTAGGTGATAATATGAATATAACTCCTCGAATTTCATTCAAATACATTTTTGTGAAATGAAATTGGAAGGCATTAATTCTGAAAAATGTCCAAAGTATCAGAGTGTTACTGGTGCAAATGATCTTAGAAACAAACAAATTATACACATTTTTCTCCCCACATAAAAGTTAAATCCATATGTACATATGTGACTTTTCCAAATGACAGAAATATAAACACAGTATAACAGCATCCTCGTATATCTTGATCCATTGATGAATATATGGATGTGTTTCATAAATGTTATCATAGACCATCGAAAAATTGCATGTGTGTCTGGGGGGGGCGCCTTATATATATTCAAGAACACTTATGTAATCACAACATACCACACCAAGTACCTTACATGCAGTTTGGGCACGCGTATTATTGTACCTGCGTGCACATCATCATTAGAAGGCACGTGTATGACTACATTTGTATAGAACGAATTTATAAAGCTGACGTTGAGAAATTGTACTCATACCGCCAAATAAATGTTCCTTGACTGACTGGTTGAGCTATTGAATGTAGCTAAGACTGTATATTATGCAGTTCGCAACAAAATAAGCATATGGCATCTGCGCGACGCGACCGTAGTTGCAACCATCAAGTACAGAACCAGAGGTTACCGTGTCAGTCACTTCCAGGCCACTGGCGTGTACTGATGTGCACCGCTCTGGTCTTCAGTACGGCAGCAACTGGCCTACTGAACTTACCTGTAGAGCGAAGCACTAAGCGTAAGTATTATTCAGACTAAAATTTTAAGGTTATTTAAAGCGCCTGTGTATGACAGTTTGTACAGGTATTACTTTGCTCGTAGTGCTAAAAAGAAAATATATAGTTAATTTACATCCATGAAAGTAGTGATTAGCGAAGTGGAGACTGCGCGATGGTG
>JAUTXX010517850.1:0-11582 GCA_032273605.1 Panulirus laevicauda | reverse complement strand
GGCGTGGGGCCTCCTGTGTGACGGCGTGGGGCCTCTTGTGTGACGGCGTGGGGCCTCCTGTGTGACGGCGTGGGGCCTCTTGTGTGACGGCGTGGGGCCTCCTGTGTGACGGCGTGGGGCCCAGCTCACGTGTCCAACCCTGTGGCAGAGCTACTCACAGACACACATACACACCAAGGGACGACCACATGACACGTCAGAGAACAGACGGGTTGTCAGTGACAGCACCACGTGACAGGCTGGCGACGGGGGAGACCTGGCCAACCTTTACACATGCGACAACGCCTTCCCTGGCGGTGGTGGTAGTGGACGCACATCGGGGTCACGACCTCCGCTACCTCCCCCTCCTCCTCCTCCCACCTTCGTGGACCAACAAAAACAAGATTATGCAAACTTTCCGGTCTGGCGGGAAGGAGCGGGAGGTGAGGAGGGAAGGAGGGGGAGCTATCAACCTCCCTCAGGGACAGGGTTGAGGGAGGAGGGTGGGATGTGCTTGGTTGCCTGTTTGCCCACCTTCCGTCGTCATCCGTGACCTAGTAGCCGATGCGATTCCCTCCCTGGGATTTACTCGGTAGACTACGTGCTGTAGTGTCGTCTGATCACACTCCTTCATGCCTCCCTAACGACCAGCTGTGTCTTAACGAAGATAACAAGTCACCATGCAACGTCTCGTGTCAGTATAGCGTGTCGTCGTCGCATCCACGGGAGCAAAATCTTTACCACGGCAACATCAGTTTATAACGTGGGAACAACACACAGCTGGGGTTAATCAGACACCAGCGCACAACACGAGGGGTCGCCATGCATCACTAGTTTGCTCAGCTCAGGAGCAAGGAATATTCATCTTTAAATGAACTGCCTCGCAAATTAAGGCGATCCGATAAGTTTGCAATTTGCATATTGTGTGTGTGTGTGTGAAGTACTGGTTGGTGAGGGTCATTCCATTCACTTGGGTTCCCTGTTAACAGGTCATGCATACTGTAATTACTAATTCGCATTGTGCGGGGAGGGAGTTTTATATTCGTAGAGGGCGGGTGGGGGCCCCATGTCTGGCACGCTTTCTCTACCATCATACAACTTGGTTAAAAAATTTTGCTGCTGTGTGCTGTCAGCATTTACCATGTCTTCCATTATTGCCCTTCAATCATCAATCATTCTTATGCCATCAAGATACTTCCTCACATCTTTCATAACAAGTTTCTTGCTTGATTTCGTATCATGTTCTCTTGTTGTTCTATCCCTGCTGTTCACCGTGCACGTCATCCATCTGTGTGAACTAGGGAAGGTTCAGAGACGCGGTCTTACATTTCAAGAGACACGGAATGAACACGTCTGATCTCTCAACCCCTCAATATCTCACATGGAGTTACAATAAGCCATCGTACTTGATGTACTGGCAGAGTGGTATATGTATCTAGATGGGGATCAGCGAGAACAAGAGAGCATCGCCTTGCTTCTTGATGACTGATGGATCAGGGGGGGCCATCCAAGACGAGTACATACCTCTTCCAAGATGGTTCTCACCCGAGCAAGCCTTCCAGCTTGAGCTAAGGCAACACTGGAGGTCACGGCAGTTTTACTGCGTTTTTACTGGCAAATAACGAAACGTAAAATGTAGAGTAAAACGTTTTATTTCCCAGTTGAACACGAGGGCTGGAGCGGTGCCAGCTGCCTGCCTGAGATGGTTCCCTTGGCTCAAGCACCACGACTGCTGAAGGTGTGCCGGCAGCCAGGCGCACTCACGATCGTAATCATCATCACCAAATCTTCTTACAACCTCAACTTTACAACTCTCATAAAAAAAAAAAATCACTGCTTCAAAATGGATCACCTTCGGTGTGATGGCTCCAGAGGTCGTGCTTACGGCATATGACAAGAACTTCTTGACCTTAATGACACAGATGTTTCTATCATACCATTCGAAACCTAAGGCTATGTACAACTTACTGTAGACCACTGGTGCGATGGTCAGTTGGTGTGCCAGGGGTCTGTTTATAACCCGTCATCCAGACCCTATACGAAGGTCAGCAGGTGAACCAAGGGGTCTGTATATGACCTGTCATTCTGACCCTCTACGATGGTCAGCAGGTGAGCCAGAGGTCTGTTTACGACCTGTCATCCTGACCCCATCAACTGAATGAAATAAAACCATCGTAAAAGTTATCTAATTTCACAGTGAGATGATTTCTGGCTTGCATGGCGTCCTTCACCCGAACACCACACCTCAGAATGCCTTCTGTTATCACCCAGGTAATGGATACCTTAGAAATTAAATATCTGGGTCGTTCTCCACCTAGTAATGGAAATGGAGAGATTTAAAACTCAGAAAAGCTATGATGTGGACTACACCTTCTGCTCTTCTATCCTGTCTCCATGTATACAGATCTGGTCCATCATAAAGAATTTTGTCTACTCCCATGTACTGTCCTCCAGCAGATAACCTCGCCACAGACCATCAGGTCTTCTGTCATCAGTCCTTCCCATGTACTGTCCTCCAGCAGATAACCTCGCCACAGACCAACAGATCTTCTGTCATCAGTCCTTCCTAAGCACTGTCCCGCAGCAGATAACCTCGTCAAAGACTATCAGGTCTTCTGTTATCTGTCCTTCGCTTGCATCCCCCATTTTGCCACACGCACACCTACTCGCTTCCTTCCTATTCTTAAGACTTGAAGGTGGACCAGGCGAAGTGAAACTCGCCTACGTCGTCTCGGGAATGCAGTGTACGTGATAGCAATGATTTCCTGCTGGACAAGTGTGAAGTAACGAGATCGTCAGTTTGTTCAGTGTAAAACAGCGCATAAGACGCTCCGAACAGATGACTTTCTTGGAAACGATTTCGAGAAAAAGAAAAAAACCTTGACGTCTTTAATGTCCGTCTTCGTCCTGAAAATAATCCATCCTCCCACTTAATGCTGCATGTGAGGGCTGGCTGTGGTGGTGAGGGCTGGCTGTGGTGGTGAGGGCTGGCTGTGGTGCTGAGGGCTGGCTGTGGTGCTGAGGGCTGGCTGTGGTGGTGGTAGCTGTGGTAATGGTGGTAACTATAGTGGTGGTGGTGAGGGTCGCGAGCACCTGATCACCGTGAGATCAAATTGGGACTCAGCCACCGTCCCGGACGATGCACGAAAAAAAAAGGATAAAATATTTCCCTTTCCCCTGCCTTCATGGGTAACTCCTCCTCCCTCTTCCTCCCCCTCCCTCCTCCATCCTCCATCCTGCCATCACGTGTCCACTTCCATCCCTCCTCCATCCTGGGTAAGCCCATGGCTCTCCCTGAAGACTACGTCCCTTACCTTTCTGTCTGTCTCTTATTCGTCTACCTAACTAATAATGATGATGATGGCAATAACAATAACAACAACAACAAAAACAACAACAACAATAATAATAATAATAATAATAATAATAATAATAATAATAATAATAATAATGATAATAATAATAATAACACTATATACCCAGTGGTACCCCACTATCACCCCCTCCTCCACCATCACACCCTCCTCAGTTCGTTAAACATCCGGGTAAACTTAGTATTTGTTAACGAATTTTTAGCAAGAATTCTTTCGTTGAACTTTCCTTACACGAGCAAATATACAACTGCGCCAGACGAGAATATCTCAGGGCCTTGTTATGGGGATCGAACCCCGACGATGGAGCTGGTGGTGGCGGCCGTGTTCAGCAACACGAGACAAGGGTTCGAAACTACACAAATGGAAAAGAATACAGGAGATAACAGACAGCAACAGACCATTGTGCCCTTTCGAGGTTGTTTGTGATCGTGGAGGGAACACAGAGATTTGCGTGGCAAAGACTAACGGGGCATATAGACAACATGAGGAGAGATACCTGTAAACTTCATGTGTAAATAAGAAAACGTAAATAATGTTAGTCGTGGAGTTGAAGCGACGTATCTGTACTGTTTCTTCCTGACCGTACCTATGGTACTGCTTTCAACCAGTCTAATTGGTAGGTCAGATGTTGACAATTCTCTTCAAGAGAAAGTTCTTCGCCACAGTCGAGGTAAAACGTCTGCTAACGATGTGTGTCCATTACTAACACTGGAATCACATGACTCAATCCTTAAGTAATTGCCGATAGCGGGGTTGTCAACGCCTTTGATCACACTGAATTCCTGTATCAGATCTCCTCTTAACCTTCTTGGCTTCTGAGATCCATAATATTTGCTCTTTGGTTATCTCTCCCAGTACCTTACAGGCCACACTTATCACGAGGACCGGGTTGTATTTCAGCGCCTCTTCTCGGTCTCCTTTCTTAAAGATAGGCACGACGTTTGTCCACTCACAATCCCCTCGCCATTTCACAGTTCTCCGGCCACATCTCATGAACGAGAATCAAGAGGTTTGTCAAGTGCATCTGTAAACATCTTCAGCTGATGAAAATATTTCGACGGGACCCTGGATCTTATGTAGGTCAAGACCCTACAGTATCACGTGTGTGTGTGTGTGTGTGTGTGTGTGTGTGTGTGTGTGTGTGTGTGTGTGTGTAACACAGACACATAAACAAAGACACACACAAACACACAGCCAGAGTACGGACCTAATGATGCCATTTTCGCGATGAAATAAAACTCAGAGGCGATGAGCTTCCTCTGTGGATTTTCCGATACGATTTGCATATCAGGTGAACAAGCGGTAAGAGATCATCGATAGCCTCCACCACCACCCCCACCCCTCCGGGGGCGCCGAGGGAGAAGGCAAGAGGGGGAGGTGGGTGGGTCGGGGGTGCCGTGGGGGGGAGGAGGTGTGCAGGACTGAGCCCACAAGAGGCATTAAGACCACTACCAATCATGAAGATTTGCATAAATAATTTCCTGGTCGATATGGAGCACCTGGGTGATTTCACTTTTATCTTCCAGTTCCATTTTCTCATGAATTTATGAAATCATTATTCTATTACTTTATAAACTCAGCCTTATAAAATTACCCGCAGGCCTTCTGCGCAGGTATTCCTGACTGTGTAAACGATAACTTTACGATCGTCAAACCATTGTGTAAACGAGGCATTACTGCCATCAACTTACTGTGTAAACAAGACCTTCAAGTCATGCACGTCTGCGTAAACAAGACCTTCGTCATCACCACTGTGTAAATAAGACCTTCAAGTCATCTACCACTGTGTAAACAAGACCTTCCAGTCATTCACTCACAGTATAACCCAGATCTTCCAGTCATCCACCATTATGTGTAAACAAGACCCTCAAGTCATCCATCACAATTTACAAGACTTCGTACTCATCCAACACTGTTTACCACGTCGTCCGTTCATTCAGCTGTGTTATAAACAGTTCAAATCATACCTTACAAAGTTCGCGTCTCTTTCTCCAACTATCCTGATATTACTAGATATTAGCCCGAAATATTTGTCCAGCAATTATGGTATTCTCTCTCGTTTCTCCAAGACTTCAGTGGCTATCAAGGTTCATTCCTTTGGCCCAAGTGGCTGCTGGCTTTTCAGTTCACAAACACACAACCTCTGCATCTCAAACATAACACAAGACAACACATAACTCACACGACTCCTTACTCGTCACTCTGCATTTTCCAGAGGTGAGCGCTACGTGCTCACCATGTCTGGTGGCAAAAAAACATCGTTGGAAGCACTCCTCACCCCCCCCCTCTCTCTCTCTCTCTCTCCCAGACACACACACACACACACACACACACAAACCCACACACACACACACACATACACACACACACACACACAAACACACATGCCTGCACGCACTCACGCACGCAAATTCAGACAAATATATCCAAGCACGCAAACACACACACACACACGCACACACACTCACACACACACACACACACACACACACACTGACTCTCTTGTTCACATGCAACATAATCATTAATAAGCTTTTCGTAGCTGCCTATTAGTTTGGTAGCGCCAGAGCATGTCAACGTTACCCCTGTCTCCATCAACCATGGCTTCATCCAATTGTTTCTCTTCATAAAAGTGGAGACCAGTAGAAGATTTCAGTTACCTTGGATTTAATTTCTGGTCTGCAGTATATCACTGGTTGAACACTGATACATTGATTTTTATAAGAAAATGTGATGTATTTAGGAACCGTTAAGTATGCTGAATTAAAGCATTATGAACACAGACACATTAATGACCCTGGAAGCTAAGGTCGGTAGATGCTGTAAACCGTGGTCGTGCACGGTGATGGCACCAGTCGCTGTGAACCGGGCTGTGAACACAGACGTCACTGGTCGCTGTAAACCTGGATCGTGGACGCTGACGAGACACCTGATGCCATTAATTACGTCGTGGACACCGACGGTAGCAGATACTCTAAACAGCATCTTGGAATTTTCTTCTTTCTTTTTTTGCATCGTCAACCACACTTGATACTGTCTAGCATGACGGAACGGGGCCATTAGAGAGTGTCAGAGGAAGTCTAAATTAGAGAAGAAAATTCTTGAACTATGTCACCATAGTCACCATCAGGTAATAAAACCCGGATTTTCCTATCTCACATGAGAACATTACGTGGATAAAGAGTTTAGTGCATCTTGAACTTGATATGATGAACAAAAATGATTCGAAAATGATAAGAAAATATCTCCTCTGGACTCCTAAACAGATGCTGAATCACGCATACAAGAGCATAAATTTTCTAAAATAAGGAAAATTGGACATTTATGATGAAGAATACAGTGTATACTATAACAGTGAGGAAGTATCAGTATGATTTAGATGTTATGATGACTTATCTGAAATTACAATTCATGTAGCTAGTCATAAGCCAACTAGTTCCGAGGTGAAGAAGAACTTACTGGCTATTATACAGATGGCTCTGTCATAAAAATGCTCGTGAGCCAGCTGGCAACTAGTAGACAGGGGCATACTGGCTGCTGTGCAGATGGTTCTTGGTATAATTATTCCCTTACTGGTTAACATACGGATGGTTCTAATGAAAATGACACTCATCAGTTAGCTAATGTCATGTGGAATGACTACTCTGGTCAAAGCAATGGTATTCTTGAGTTATTTAAGTGGGTGGTAAAAACCGCTGTTGTGAGCACTGTGCCTGTTAGATGTTAGACTTGTGAGACTTGAGCACCCTCGTTAGTATTCTAATTCAAGTAATTACAATGTCGAGGCAAACTGGCAGTATAGGGTATGGAGAAACACTTGCTAACGAATCGTTTGCTCTGGTCATGGAAAGACTGCTCATGAACCACCTATCAAACTTACAGAGGTTGACACACATAATATTTCTACTGTTAGTAAGAATAACAAAGCGTCAGCGGGGCATGCTTTCGCTGATATAGAGTTAACTGTGGTTATGATGATTATCAGGAAACAACTGATAGTGGAGGCGGACACTCGCTAATATAATTACAGTTTTATAAATAATCATACCCGTAATCCACCTGACAGCGTGATGTACACATTGGCTAATGCATTGTTCGCAATGGTCATGATCATTAATTAGACCAATGTAGTTCATAAAAGAGTAGTGACAGTTGGACAGAAAACATAAACAAGGAACGTTAAATGTATAATCACTTTTATGATGTATATATGGGGTCTATAAACGTTAGTGTGATCATTATGACAGAAATGAGGAAGGGGAATTTATAAGAGTTACACTGCAAATTAACAAATGAAGAAGATATTTGGTTATAAGCAAGAGATAGGAATATAAGTAAATACAGAGGAATACAATCGAATGCAGACAGCAACAGACAACTGGCCCCCTCCTTTGACCTTATCAAGGTTGATTATTGTAGCAAAAAGACCAAAGTTAGAGGAGTTTTAGGTGTTTACTTAGAGATTAACAAAGTGAAATGTTAAAGAAAAAGTGCTTTATCTCTTTCTAAGTAAAGTATTTGCCCATAATTTTGCGTTATAACTACGAGTGTAATCAGACAATTGAGATTATCTAAACCTTTGATAATTGAATTACCTTTTAACCTAAGCTAAATGCGTTTTGGATTTCTTGTCGGTTCCCATACGTTTCTCATTTCGGATATCATCTTGGTACCGTAAGATGTTCAAAACTGGACACAGTATTCAAGCTGGAGTCGCACCACTGACCTGTAAAGAGTGAGGCTTAGTTTTCTAAGCATGGATTCGAATGCTCTACTAACAAGGCTGTAAAACTCTTGCCTTCTTCATCTGCTTCTCCTTGCTACTTCTTGACTTTCGGTCATTGGTTATTGCTATACCTTAGTTATTTTCCTCATCAATTTTTGTTGCTCAGCAGAATTCATACCGTGGCTTGTCTTTTCGGTCTTATTACCAATGTGTAAAACTTAGTTTTCATAAAAATGGAGTTCATATTGTTTATAGCCGCTTCAGTTTATTAGTGCAGTATTGAGATTAAATTAAACGCACAACAATATGCCTCCACTCGTTTTCTGTCCTTTGTCATTGTTAAACAAAGTATATTTTGGATCTATTTAAGGAATGGACATTTGCATTCTTAATATACATTTCTTCTTGTGCAATTGTTTCTTTGATCTTTTTTTACGTGCATTTCATGTATTTGCAAAATATATTTTAGTAAATGACTGAAAAATATTGAAAATAATTTTCACAATTAGTTTTTACAGAGGGGGACGGGTCAGCTTTATAAGCACTGGGTTCTTTACCCGAAGCACACGAGTTGACTCACTGATGGGCCCGTCAAAATGGACATCACCTAATTAGTTTAAGTGTAGGCCATCCTTTATAAGCATATCAGGCGCTTTCTTAAAATGCTGCTAAAGGTTCTACGGATTAAAACTCTCCTATAAGCAAAGGCTGGATAAACGGCAATGATTTTGATAGAACGCCTTAGTAAATGCTACTTTTTGATAAATCTACGTCCGTATGTGGGTCCAAAATGCAGGATTATCCCTCATCATTTGTAACTGTCCATGTTTAACATGTTGAGCTTAGGACACACTGAACCCTTTAACGATGGTACATTACCAGATACAAATATCACGGCATAGGTTCCATTTTCTGAAGGTGACTACAGTGACATGACACATATATTCCTTCTTTAATTTTCATTTCTTATGACTCTCCGTTGGTAGCTTTGTGTCACGCCAGTTATCTTCAAGTGTGGTTCGTGACACAAAAGGACATTTTTGTCCACGGCTCAGCTTTACAGCGTCTAGTGTCGTCAGCGTCCACGACCGGGATTTGCACCGTCTGCCAACGCTTGCTGACTTGGTAATGAATCTGGCTGGGCTCATAATTTTCAGCTTTAATGATTATACCTCTGGGACTTCGCTAATTGTTCACAAACACGATATCACAATTTTTCATTGTATGTTAATGTATCAGTGCGTCATTATGACCAATCACACATGTGTGATTATGCTTCATTTAGTGATAAAGTGTAGACCGTGAATTGAATTTACAGAATCAGAGAAAAGTTCATCTGCTGTCCAGTGTTATGGAGGGTAGAAATTTTGGCATGATCACTTGACTGCTGAACGCATGGGTGATGGTAACATGTTCTGCTTCCACCAACTTAATGAGTAGCTAAGAAAGGCTCAGTAATGTTTTTGTTGTATATGAACAATGCTGTGTGTGTGTGTGTGTGTGTGTGTGTGTGTGTGTGTGTGTGTGTGTGTGTGTGTGTGAGTGAGTGTGTGTGTGGGTGTGTGTTCATACACACACACACACACACACACACACACATTGGGAGAGAGTTTTACACTTGTGTTGTCCCGTCTACCTCTTCTTGTTCTTCACCTCTGACACATATATCATCTATGTCAATCTTTCCTCACACATTCTCTCAATATGTCCTTACCATTTCAACACACCCTCTTCTGCTTTCTCAGTCGCGCTTTTTTTATTACCACACATCTCTCTTACAATTTCATTACTTAATCAAACCATCTAACACCAGATATTGTCCTTAAACATTTAATTTCCAATACATCCAACCTCCTCCGCCGATGCCTCGTAACCAATTTGATTTTGTTGGAACTACTATTCCTTCAAACATAACCATTTTAGCTCTCCAAGATGATATTCTTCCTTTCCACATATTTCTCATCGCTTCCAGAACCTTCACTCCCTCCCCCATCCTATGACTCACTTCCGCTTCAATGGGTCCATTCGCTGCCAAGTCAACTCCCAGATATCGAAAACACGTCACTTTCCCCAATTTTTCTCCATTCAAACTTACATCGCAACTAACATGTCCCTCATCTCTGCAGAACCTGATAGCCTTCTTCTTATTCACAGTTGCTCTCAACTTTCTCCCTTTACATACGCATCCAAACTCAGTCACTAACATTTGCAGTTTCTCACTCGAATCAGCCACCAGTGCTATATCATCGGTGAACAACAATTGACTCACTTCACAGGATCTCTCATCCCCAGCAGACGGCGTACACGCCCGTCTCCAAAACTCTTGTACTTACCTCACTAACCACCGTATCCATAAACAAATCAAACAACCATGGTGATATCATACACCCCTGCCGCAGACCGACTTTCACAGGGAACCAATAACCCTGCTCTCTTCTTGCCCGTACACATGCGTTACAACCTTGGTAAAAAGTCACTGCTTCTAGTAGCTTATCTCCCACACCATACATTCTTAGGATTTTCTACAAAGCATATTTGTGAACCCTATCATATGACTTCTCCAGATCCATAAATGCCACATACAAATCCATCTGTTTTTTCTGAGTATTTCTCGTATACATTCTTCAAAGTAAACGCCTGATCCACAGATCTTACACTTCTAAAACTACACTGCTCCTCCCGAATCTGATGCTCTGTACATGCCTTCAGCCTCTCAATCAATACCCTTCCATATAAATATCTAGGTATACTCAACAAACTTATGCCTCTGTAGTTTAAACACTCACCTTTATCCCCTTTGACTTTGTACAATGGCACTATATATGCATTCCCCCAAACACAGTCATTCCCTTTCTTAGTGTATTGAACTCCCGCCGCCTTGCCGGATTTCATCTTCCGAAAACCATTCACCACCTCTTCTCTCTTTACCAAACCATTCTCCCTGACGCTCTAACTTCGCACACCACCCCCGACCAAAACACCCTACATTTGTCGCTCTGTCATTAAGCATATTCAACAAACCTTCAAAATCCTCACTTCATCTCCTCTTTACTTGTTTTCACTTCAGCCCCCTGCCCCCTTCACCAATGTTCCCATTTGTTCTCTTGTCTTTCACACATTATTTACCTCCTTCCAAAATATCTTTCAATCCTCCCCAAAGTTTAATGATACTCTCCCATCCCAACTTTCATTTCCTCTCGTTTGAAACCCCTGCACCTATCTCTTAACCTAAAGCTGCTTTCTCTTATATCCCAGTGATTTGTACTCGTTCCTGGTAAGTACCGTCCAAAGGCCTATTCTTTCTCTTCCAATGGGAACTTTCCTTCATCATCCCAATACTCACTAACCTCGCTAATCTGACCACCTCCCACCTGTCTCATCGCTCACGAATCTCTTGCACATGCTATCACTGCTTCACACACACCCTTCATCATTCACTCCCCTCATTCCATTTGCTCTCACCTTTTGCCATTCTGCACCTCAATCTTTTCTGGTATTTCTTC
>JAUTXX010517828.1:0-11582 GCA_032273605.1 Panulirus laevicauda | reverse complement strand
CGTGTAGGTTGACTATACGACTCAATATCTTAATGTGACAGGTTTCTAGATCTTTCAATTACTCCCTTATCTTCCTTATCTCCCTTCAACTATGAGAGTTCCAAATCCAAGTTTCTCAATATTTTCCACTAATTTTTCTAGCCTTTGGTTCTCAGATGAATTATTTATCTCTCTGTTGATTTTCTCTCTATCCTTTGTAAGACCATATGTCTTTCATCCCCTGAACTCTCTGTTAGTTAAGGATCTAGTCACAACAATTTGATCTTAGTACTTTCCTTTAAGCGAACCCATTCCTATCTAAAAGTCAAATTGAGAAATTTTTTGCTTGCATTGTGTATGTGTGTGTGTGTGTGTGTAATTTCATATTTGTAATCACGTATTTTTAATGTACGAGGAAGGAGTTCTGCACTCGTGAGTCCCCTAATATTGAACTTTCTCTATTGTTATACAATGTTTTAAACCACATTCACAGTTTCATGACTCAGTTTTTTCTTCATTCATCCACTGATCTTATGCTACAAATATACTTCTTTACATCGTCTTTCACATATACTTCCTCTTTTTCCTGTTATGGCCTCTAGGATGTTTAGTGATCGCATCTTCAGAAGTACTGAACACTAAGTACGTAATGTATTCAGATCAGGTTACTCCTAACTTTTCTTTCTTCTATGGATAGCAACAAGCCATTGGCCTCTTAACTTTTCGCTGTATCTCCTCAGTGTCAGTCCTCTCATCCTAGTATTTTCACTTATGTGTTCGTGTACAAAAATTTTCTGCATGACTTGTGACTTTATGACTCCCTGTTAGCATAAGAATCTAGGTATCTCCATCTTTATAACCAGAGTTCCCTATTATTATCAGTAGTTTAATCATCCCCGAGAAGCACGTGTTTTACTTCGCCTTGTACTATCCTGATTGTTCATTCGTAGTTTTCACTGTATGTATGTATGTTATGGTCAGATGCAGCTGTTTGCATTGCTTTCTGACTGTTATCTCGTTTATGTATCGTCTGGACGGGCTATCTTCCACCATTTCCTGAAAAGTGTGGTCATCTTTTGACAAGGAGATCAAACCTCCTCTCCTCCTTTGTCTTCTCTTTTTGTTGCGTACTCTTCTGGGCAGAACAGATGAGATTTTATCTCTTAAGTGAACTTTGTTTCCACAACTACAACAATATTAGGTGCATTTTCCCGAATATGATCCCTGGATTCCAGCTCTTTCCCATTTACTACTGATTCATTTGTGCTTGTATACATCAGTTTCAAACTGAAATTTTCCATAAAATAAGAATTCTTATTTGTTCGCGGTACTGGCGGCGTTCCATCCTCTTGCCTCATTTGTTGTCTCCCATTGATTACCATCTGACTGTGTTCTTTACTTTTCTCCCAGTCTTCCCTTGGATTATCACGTTTGATGAATATTCCACTTAATTCTGGCTTGTTTTTAAGTTTCTTTGCTTACCTGAGTATCTCCTGGCTTGAGAGTTCCGAAGCAAAGGTCACCCTATCTGGACGTCTTCATATGTCTCGATTATTGCCACCAATTCTTTCTTCCTTTGTCACTGAAACTGCATTCGGCAGTACCTCAGGCTACAGTGATTATATAATGAGCTTATGTCTTCCTTTTTTCTTTCCCCTTGACTCGCAATCTGATGTGTGATCTTCATCCAATCCAAAGATAATCAAAGATATTTATATGTCAACCTCCTGCTATGTCAGTCTTTATAACTTTGATGCCACTTACTTTATGACTGAGACCAATATCTCTGTTTCATGTCACTGTGATTCTGGCTTGGTTATCTTCCCTGTATGCTCGACAATTTTCTAACCTTGTCATCTATTGGACCACAAACTTTCCTGATTGCTCTGTCTCTCTAAGAGTGCATTTAATTGTATCTTAAGCTTCTTTCACTCAACCTGGGATCCTCTGATACAATGTCCCCAGGTTACTGTCCTATTTTATCAGTCATCAGGTAATGTCATCATTGAGGAGTTTTTTTAAACTCTGGTTATGGACACCCTTGACTCTTAGTTGACCAGTACTACTACTATTACTAAGTAGTCTTCTCAGTAGTTCTCTAGGTCTTTTTCTCTTTCTTTTTTAAGATTCCATTCAGCAACATCAGAAACCGCTCATACTACCTCTTCCACCCCACCATTTTCAGTAGCTTCTGTAGCTTGTGTTTTGGGTTGTCCTCACTTTCAATGTTCTCTGAGATATCTAGAATATCTCCTTCAGACCTTTCCTGTCCTTTATTCGTTCTACCTTCTTTCTGTTGGTGTATTAACCTGTGATCACACTCGCCCGCTGCAAATCTCTTCATGCTCTTGTATTCTATTTTTGATTGCTTTAGCTCGTCTCTGATCTCTTGACAACTATCTCGATCATTTGAAATGATTCCTCAGTTTCTTTCACTCCTCCTTTAGTTTTGTTAATTTTATAACAATATCCTACACCATCTCCAAACTTTTGTTCTTTATTGGTTACTTCCTCTATTCTTTATGGATCTTGTTATAACGGAATGGTATTGCCTCCGTGCTTGTAATTACCTATTTGCAATTACCTACTCGTATTGTACGGGGAGGGAGTTTTAATCATAGGACTCTGTCTCTGGAGTATTCTTTACTGTTATAAAACTTCTTAGAAAAAGATGTATTCTATTTGTATGTGTGTTCTCATTCATCATATTCCTTTCATCCACCATTCATACTATAAAAGGACTTCTTTACATCTTTTTTTTACCACTTTTCATACTATATTTCATGTTACATCCTTTGGTTGCTCTATCCCTACGTTTGTGTAGAACTACTCACTGTTTGCGTCATAGATCTGTTTTAAAGATTTATATGTCGTGATCAGATCACCCTTCACTCCTCTTTTTTCTAAAGTGAACAAATTAAAAGCCTTTCACCTTTCCCTGTAACTAAGGTCTCTTAATTCTGGCACCATTTTTGTTCCTCTCTTCTAGACCTTCTCTATTAGCTCTTTGTGCTTCTTTAGGTGCGGTGACTAAACTTGAGAAAGATATTCTAGTTTTGGTGCTGTGTTGGATATGAACAGCTTATAAATTTTTATTTGTCCATAAACTTGAAAGCTATTCTGATATTTGCCAACTGACAGTTTGTCTCCTTAACTGTGCTCCTTTTGGGACTCTGGCGACAGGTTAGGCACGATATCGTCTCCCAATTCCTTCTCTCACACAGAATCCTAAGACTTGTATCCTGTGTGTGTGTGTGTGTATGTGTGTGTGTGTGTGTGTGTGTGTGTATGTGTGTGTGTGTGTGTGTGTGTGTGTGTGTGTGTTTGTATCTCCAAGGAAGTCTTCAGTCACAATCTCTTTTGATCCTAGACAGATTCAAGTCCAGCTCACACCTACCATTCATTTTAAATTGACAGACTTCCAGTGAACTATGCAGTCACCATTCTAGGCATTACATACAACACACACGACATTCATTTTCCTCATGAATAATGTCAACACAAGCAACATACAAGCTAACTGGTCTCAGAACACTAGTGCCTGATTTAGACAAGAAAAAAAATTCTTCAGTTTCCTTTACAAGCAATTCATCTGCTCCATTTTAAACTTTGCCTCACCTGCCTGGTCTTCCAGCCTCTTAGAATTAGTTTTAACAAAGCTGTAAACCACACTAAGTAGTGCACTCAGAACAGTCACTGTGCTGAGCATCCACAAGCACAGAACACCACACTGAAACAAAGATCCTCCCAGTACTTTTCTCCGTCAGCCTACTCAGCACTCAGTTCTGTGCAGCAACACTAGACCTTTTCCACCCAAACTGTCCCTGAACCAGAAACCAACCCCAAGTATAGACAGAAAGTTTACCCTTGCTTCACACTTGAACAGCCTAATTTTACAGATTCTGTTTCCCTCAACATACTTGGCATTGATATGATTCGTATGAATACACTGTAAAGGCTCAACATGCAGGAAACAACTACCCTTCCAACCTAGTCCTCGAATCCATCAGACATATGTCTCTCTGTAACAATCCACCAGATATATGCCCATCTGAAACAATCCACCAGACATATGTCTCTCTGAAGCAATCTTCACGAAGCACATAGGAGTTACGCTTTCTCTTGTGAGTTGTGGACATCACCCATTTCTGTAATATTACAAACACCAGTTCACTATAGCACAAGACCCTGCATGGACAAGAAACAACATCTACACTTAAGACACTGACATTGACGAGTAAATATGCATTATAGTATTCTTTTAACAAATGATAGTGTGAAAGATAAGCTAAAATTGCATGAAACATGTAAAATCTGTTGCAGCAGAGTTAATGTGATGGAAGTGTTTGTTGTTAGTACTTATCTTTGCTCATCTACTAAAGCTTTGATCACTTACTTTACAGACATCAGATACGGATCAGTGGCTTGAGACCATTAGAGAAGGGAACCAGTTAACTGTAAGATTGTCATGTTGATAAAGTTGCAGGTTTCATTGCTTTGGGCGGTGTATCTGTAGTCACTGCCATGAGTTGGAGTATTTTGAGTATAACTCTTTTGTCGTCAGTCAGATTGGTTTATTATTATTTCCAAAGAAAAGATTTAATTGCAATTGTAATGTACATGCAAGTAATGCTGATATTTTGCCTCTTTCAAAAGCAATGCATTATAAACTATGATAAAATGTCAAAAGTATCATACAGTGCATCATGACTAATGTCATGCAGCACAGTATGACTACTGTCATGCAGTACCACAGTGAGGTCACTATTTTGCTTAGAATACAATGACTTATGGCAGGTATGATACGAACTCCATTTTGCTGTCATCACCTCTGGTTTTTGCCTCTGTGTGCCTTATTTACTTTCATTTCTGTCATTGTTACTAACATGTAAGCATTCTACAAAGAAATATCTTACTTGTCTTATATCATTAGGGAATGATCCTTAAATCTCTTAAAGCCATGGGTAAAAATTTCTATTATCTGAAAACTTCAATCCCTTTAAGACATGTTGCTATACTGTTAATTCTGTGTTGAACTTATTTTCATTGCTACAACTACAATATTAAATGCCATGGCCTTTGTTGACAGAACCAAACTTATGATCATCCAGGATGTGATAACTTCATTTTGGTACAAAGCAAGAACCTTGGATAATTTGAACTTGCTTGTCCAGAATCATGCTTTTCAAGGACCTCACTAACGTGAATTACCATTGTATTCTTTGTTATTGATCGGAATCCATTTATATTCTGGATTTTGTCATGCAGAATCTTTCGATATTTTCAAGGACCAGGTTGATCTATATTTTGATAACCCACTGCCTAGATAGCCATAATTATATTATGAATCGCATTATTAATTTTCCAAGGATAATATGATGTGTCTCATTATTCAGTTTGTAGTTAACCAGAATCTTAACTACATAGAACCCAGTGAGGACTCAGAATTATGTAAATGTATACTGGCAATTATCTTCTCATTTGAGCTTATGATAGGCAACAGCATATTGAGGAGACACTGTAATGTCGGAAAGTTTAACTGCATTCACAACCCGAGTCACTGGTTATATCCTTTTGGGCTGTGGAGGACTGGTACAGTAATATTTATTATGATGGAGTCTGTCACTTCATTGTGCATAGGTCCACATTAAATTGATTTTTATCACTTGGGTAGATGCTACCCATTGTAACTGGGAGACAGCATAAGTAGAAATTTGCTTAGCATTTAGCAACTTATCCATTTTCTTTATTTTAGTTTCTGAAAAGACTTATTTGCAATGTGCAGCTGCTTTTTGTGCTATGCTTTGAAGTACAGTCACAATTAATCATGATTAATCAAGATCTAGCAAACCAGAACTTTGATTTTTGAGTTCTTGATTAAGTTGGTTCTCTATTACATGGCAGATTTGTGATTTTGGAACCATATACAACACAGATATGATAATTTACTAAACGATTACTAAGATTTTGATGGTATCAGGATGAATTATTTCCACTGATATTTTTTTATTAGAAAATTATGGTAATAAGATGTATAGTGAATATTTTAATGACTAATGAAGGTAATTAGTAAAATTAAGAGGATGAGGTTGTCTGGTATCTTTATGTCACACTACAAATTATATCCTGCCTAGATTAGTATTACCTGCCTGGATTAGTATTACAAGAATGGCGTAGATAAAATGGCATTCAATTACGGTATATATATTTTGTCTCATTCACTGAATTTTGTTTCCATGAGTAAGACATCCACATTAGCTGAAATCTTTTCCCCATTAGTAGGGCAAAGAAACCTAGCCAGGCTTTGCACATCTTCACTTTTTGCATTTTGACAAATTGTATTAAACTTATTTTCAACATGATTTCCTTTCACTGGCTTGCACAGCCTGCTGGTCCACATGCTTATCAGCTTTTGGTGGAGGTTTTTAGGGTTTCACCAGTGCTCGCAGCACTTTCAGTATATGATGCAGTTTACTCTTCTGATATTGTGATTTTGAAGTGATTTTTTTAGGTTGATTTTGATGTAGTATTCATTAAGTGGAATAGTTTTAACTATGGTATATCTGATACACCTATTTGTTAGTGTCCCCTTTTGCATTACATATAGCATAGTGAAATATGATGGGCAGTGATACAATGATTATTAGAAATGTTCAAAAGTGACACTTTAATGATGCGGGAATCTAAAGAGAAACATGTCTAGAGTATTGTTGTGTGCACAAAGATGATGTTTGTTCTGAAAACAAATCATAGCATGAAGACAAACATTTTACTGGTGGTGGTTGACGTAGACTTACTAACCATGTAAGGTGATGGGAATTGAGTAGATTGTTCTGTTTTGATTTTAAGTACTTTGGTTTAACTCATGGTATCTTTCTCCCGAAAGATCAAGATATTGTAGCAAACTGGTATCAGATCATTTCTTGATGTCTCATTGTGATGTTTTTTGTCTCATTTTTTTCTGGCAGTTTTTGTTTGATATAAAGTTAATATTCCAAGGCATATTGAAACGTATAACACCAGTTTGTGAAGTTAAGTCAGGTCCTTGTTTTCTTTGACTTGTTTGAGCAAAAGAGTGAGTTACTCTCTATGGTAGATTTTTGTTCTAATAAATGATGGAGGTGTTTAGAGAGCTTAACCTATTACGACTACTGGTTAGAGGTGATATTTTTATATAAAAGATTAACGTAATGTCACTTTTATTTTACAGTGTGTTGTTCTGAGTCTTCACTTCAGAGAATATTTCAGACATGGAACTGATGTTCTAAGACATCTGAGTTGTGTTTTATGCATCATAACTTAGCGTAACCTTATATCATACAATATTTTATCATACCTTAATATAACACTTGTTTCTATAACCATCTTTTGACTTGAGGACATTTTTTTTGTGCTTTTACAGCAGTTACATGAGTACAGTGTGTGCAAATCTTCTCTTAATATTTTGGATGCAAACATTTTTCTTACCTTTAAAATTGAATAACATTTACTTAAGAGTTAAAAAAATTAATAAAGCAACTTTACCTTGCATTCTAATCTAATCTAATACATATTTTCCCGTGTTTCTGTTTTGTATGTTATTCATTCATGTTAATGTATGCTGAGTGATGTAAGACTTTTGGTGCTAGTGTTGATATATGCTGAGTGACGTGAGTCTTTAGATGCTTGTGTTGATGTATGCTGAATGATGCAAGCCTTCTGATGCCATTGTTAACATATGCCATATATTGTAAGCCTTTTGATGCCAGTGTTAACATATGCTACTTGATGTAAGCCTTTGATGCTAGTGTTAATGTATGCTGAGTGATGTAACCCATTTGATGCCAGCGTTAACATAAGCTGAGCAGTGTTAGCTCTTTGATGCCGGAGTTAACGTGTTGAGTGATGTGAGCCTTTTGATGCCGTTGTTACATATACTGAGTGATGTAAGCTGTTTGATGCCAGTGTTAACATATGCTGAGTGTTATAAGCCATTTGATGCTATTGGTAATGTATGCTGAATGATGTAAACCTTTTGATGCCAGTATTAACTTATGCTGGGTGATGTAAACCTTTAGATACCAGTGTTAATGTATGCTGAGTGATGGAGGCCTTTTTTGATGCCATTGTTAACATATGCTGAGTGACATGAGCCTTTTGATGTTGGTGTTAATATGTGCTGAGTGATGTAAGCCTTTTGATGCCATTGTTAATGTATACTGAGTGCTGTAAGTCATTTGAAACCAGTGTTAAGATATGCTGTGATGTAAGCCTTTTGATGCCAATGTTAATGTGTGCTGAGTGATGTGAGTCATTTGATGCCATTGTAATGATATGCTGAGTGATTTAAGCCTTTTAATTCCTGTTAACATCTTATCTGTCATGTTATGTGGTAAAATACTGACAATTGTAAGTTTGCCACTGTTAATGTATGCTGAGTGATGTAAGCCTTTTCATTCCTGTTAACTTCCTAGCTGTCACCATTCAGTGGGACGGCAGCCTCACCAGGCGAGCAGAAAAGGGAACTAGAAACAGGACCATTACAAGATGAGGTGTGTATATATTCAGGTATTTCCTTTACAGAGAATTAAAAGACAGTGGAATTCTTGTTCATTATTTTGTTGTTTAGCCATCATCCTCTAGTTATATAATGAATGTTAAACAGGACTTTGATTGAACGTGAGTAATATTGGAATTGTGAGAGTAATCTGTCTTTTGATTTTTTCTTTATTAATCTAGCCATTTTCCACACCTGTGCAGAATATTGTCAAAATGTTTAAATGTATTCAAGCATCCATTTACATATGTCATCATTACCTTTCTTATCAATGCAGTTTGATGATGTCTTTATAATCTTTCTCTGTTTTAATCCACTTACATCTTTATGTTTGGGTCATTTACAGTCTTATACGTTAATGGATTAAAATTTCTCAATTTTTCATCTTATTTGATATTATGATAATGTATTTATTTTTCCATTGCATTCAGTTTCTTGCATGTTCTGTTTCACCTGTTTTTTTATCACTTTGGTGTACTCTCTCCACTCCCTGACCAGTGTCTTGACTTATCATTGCCCATATTGAGCAGCCACAGCCTAACACCCTCTGCATTGGTTAGAACATATATCTCCAAAGGAGCTCATAGCTTTTGGTAATTAAAATGGTACTGAGCAGTGTGTAATGTAATTGAAGTTTTACATTTAAAAGATATGATTCTTTATCAAGGAAGAAAGCTTTGACTTGCTTTTGTGTCAGTTACCTGTCAGACTGTGTGTCTTTAGATGTCCACAGTAATTCTTTAACTTTCAACTTAGCTTGGTTGGAGATTGAAAATTGTAATTCAGGTACGCATCACACTGTAGTCAGTCATATCCTAGCATGTAAAGAATTGAATGGCTTTTTATTTTTTTTATTGAAAAAACAATTAGATTACTTGTATGAAAATATCATAGCTAGTATCCTTTTCTGGCAGCTATTGGTGGACATATCAGATATCAGACCAGCGGGACATAACAAAGATCTCTTCAGCATTGATGAGGATAGCCATGAAAGTGAGTGGCAGCTTGCATTTGTAATTTTTCCCAGTTCTTTGTTCTTGATTTATGAATGATATCTGTTTGGGAGCACCAGGATGCTTTGGGGCTTTAGTCATTGGCAGAAAATTGCAGCAGATTTTTGTTGCATTTGATAATTGAGTTACTTGAGACTCATGGAGTACTGATACACTGATGGTTATATCATTTAGATTCATTAAGTACTTAAAGGTGAAAACAGAATGTTAAGTTTGAGTGTTTTCTTTTACTATTTTTTCTGGCTTTCCAAGCAGGCTTGAGTGTTTTTTTTACTATTTTTTCAGGCTCTCCGAGCAAGTCTGGGTTCCAGTTAGTAGACCTGAGTGATGCTGAGACTTTTTCATCGGCTGACCCTGGAAATGGCCTTCTTCAGGGACAGGGGGTGGCTGGTGTGACATTTGACCCTACAATCACAGTGACTAGCAGCCCTACCCACAGGGCCAGAAGGGATTCGACAGGGTCCTGTGTCAGTGATGCAAGTAGTCTGTTCCCCATCTATGAAGTCCCTGGCGTGTCTTTTAATATGCCACAGGTAATTTATATCTCTCTATTGTGATCCATCCATTAAAAAGTTAACAAGGAGAATCTCCTTAGCAGTAATTTGAAAGTGAGGGACTGCATAGCTAAAGAGATAAAAGCAGTTAAAAGAGGTTAGTAAAGGCAGCCAAAGGAGGAAATAGAGGTAAAGTGTAAGGAGTTGAGAGAGCATGATGTTGAAGTGAAGTACAACTATGCAAAAGATGATCTAGGAAGAAGACTGAGAAGTTGGATAAAGAGAATATGAGCTGTGATGTGGAAGAGTAAGTAGATGGAGATTAGGGAGGAAGAAGGAAAAAAGAAGAAGAGGAAGGAAGTTATTTAGTTGGAAGGGAGTTTGAGAGGATAACAGTAATGTGAATTTTTTTTAGATATTATTTTTTATCCATTTTGATATCTAGGTTCCCACCTGTCAGTAAGGACTAGTTTTTAGAGCAAAGAATAGAGAAACATGTTAAGCTTTGCACCCATGCCAGAAATAATTGAAGTACGGGATTGGTTTGGAATGGAGAGTAATTATTGGTGTAACTACTCTGGCAAGAATTTTTGGGAGTCATAGTGTTTAATCATATTGAAACTTTCTGTTTTGTTTTAGAGTGATCTGGAATCATCAAGTGAGTGGGAGGATGGTGGCAGCACAGCAGTTATGGAGCGGCTGAGCAAGGACACAGTCTACCAGGCTTATCTCAAGATGCGTCAGCGCTACCACAAGTACAAGGGCCGGTACGATGTGTGGTTGTTCATCTGTTGGTGTGTGTCTAATTTTCTTGTTGTTTGACTCTCCTGTGCTCATGCCTGGCTGGGTCATGGCGTTTAAACTCTGACACTGTGAGTTCCCTCTATCGTCACTGCTTGTTACTTTTTCTCTAGAGAATATTATTGAGCAAGATGTGAAGCTGTGTAGTGTTGGAAACTATGCCTGATCTGCTGGTACTTCTTATAACTTTTACAGGTTAGCTATACTTACACTGAGCATGAACCTGTTCTGTTTGTTTCTGACTATAGGAGGTTAGTATTGCTGGTGGCTTGATCAGCTAGCATAATTGTTTTATACCATGCCTGGAATTTGGTAAAACTGATAACTAAGATTATGTGTTATCAGATCCTAACCAGAATTGTATTTTTTAGACCATTTGTGAGCAAGAAAATAGAATATCATATCGTTATTTCATCTTATACTAAATGTCACTGTGATGTTTCTGAAGGTGTGTTTACACTTGTGACTTTTTTCATTCAGTAAGTTAACTGGACATGTAGAAGGGCTTCCCTGGGAGAGATCCTCTAGTTTTTGTTCTTCCTTACAGAACCTGATAAAACTGATACATTATAAAGCCTGAGGTACTCTATGAGCATTGGAATATAATTTCATGTGAAATGTAACCAAACTCTGTAAATTGTGTTTCACATGATTAACTGTGTAATGGGAAATAAGAAGGATTCATGTTTACCAAATGGTGTCCTAGCTTCGTCTCTTCGATGTATATCAACTGACTGTTATATTTCTCTCTTGTGTCTC
>JAUTXX010517817.1:0-11582 GCA_032273605.1 Panulirus laevicauda | reverse complement strand
ATCATCGTTATCATCATATCATTATTATTGTTTTATTATTATTTTTGATTATTATTATTATTATTATTATTATTATTATTATTATCATTATTATTATCATCATCATCATCATCATCATTATTATTATTATTGTAATTATCATTATTATTATTATATTATTATTATTATTATTATTATTATTATTATTATTATTATTATTATCATTGCTACCATTGTTACTATTATCATCACTATCATTATTATCATCAATATTATTGTTATTATTATAATTATATTATCATTATGATTATTACATTATTATTCTTATTATTATCATTTGTATCATAACTGCAACTGTCATAATTTTTTGTACCAATGGTATTATTGTACTTTTATTGTTATCACTTAATGTCACTGATTATGATAATCATTGTTACCATCATCATAGCATTATACCATCATTATAGCATTATGCCATCATTATAGCGTTATACCATCATAGCATGATACCATCATTATATTATCATACCATTATCATAGCATTATACCATCATCATCATACCATCATCATATGCTGGTATCATTATCATTTCAAATAAGTTGAATAAAACTACAGATGTATGACTTGTGATGCCGCTGTGGATTGTTTATCTCTTTGATTACGACGGTACGACCCTTGAGCATGACGGTACGACTCTAAATCACGACGGGACGACTCTTGGGTATGACAATAGTCTTACCTTTGACCTAAAAGTTCACATCATTAGAATCAGCGTCGTACTATCAAGGTAGAAAATCCTTCCATCCTGCTCAGAGGTTGTACCATCTTGCTTCAAAGGTCGGTCGTGGGTCGACCAGCTTGCTCAAGGTTCGTATACCGTCGTGGTCAAGACTTCAAGTGATATACCCACTTCATTGTGTGACGATGGTCAATGTGCTTGCAACAGCATAGCTAGCAGAGCCTACCTGTGGAGTACGATAGTTGTACATTATGTTCCTGCACGGGTCTTTAAAATAGGTTACAATGACAAGGTTTGAGTTCATGTTGGTTCTGAAGCCTTCTGCGAACCAACACAGTTCATACTCTGTAAACAGCTTCCTTATTCATCCATGATAATAAGGTAGTAAAACATACGTTGCAGAGTTTGGGTTATGCTTGTTCATAGATGGACTGAAAATAGCAAATTGACTATGAACTCAGATCAATCTATAGAGTACAAATGACTTGAATCAATCTTTTCTGAAGAAATGAGAACTTCACATGTTTTAGATTATTCGAAGACCAATAAACGTTTTCATTTGCTTATAAGCCAAAGACATCCTATGATAGCGGCGATAGAGAATATACAGTGTAGATAAGGATACATCCAACTTAAAAAAGATTTGCGAGATATTCACTTAACGGGAACAAAGTGGTGAACACTTGTTTCGAGAAACAAACTACTTTTTTCCTTGCAAAGTAAATGACAATGTGATTTGGGAGAATTCACAGCAAGTGTAAGGAAAAAAGAAACTGTATTACCATATTTTTTCCAAATTTGAACTATCGATTCATAAAGATGACATATCAAGGATTTTTTTATCTGAATTTCTAAATATATCTAAATTAAATAAATGTAAATGTGACATAACATTCAAAAGTTCTACATATGTTAAGTTACACTGTAAAGGAAATATAAGCTTTAAGGGATTAATAAAAGCAGAGAAACTTTAAAATTGACACACAAGCTGACTACCCCCAAATTTATTTTTGACGCAGGAATGCCTTTCAGGCGACTAAGAATTAACTAATCAGAAAGTTACGGTGTAATGGCGTGAATTGGGGGAACTCAGGGCAAGAGTTAGAGAAAAGAAAATGTATTACCATATTTTTCAACTTCGAACTATCGATTCAAAAAATGGCATACAGGATTCTTTTTTCTAATCTGCATTTTTTAAATATCATATCTAAATAAAAAATGAATGAAATAATTTCAAATGTGACATAACACTCGAACTTTAACATAGGTAAGTCAAATAGTAAAGAAAATATAAGCTTAATGACATAAATAACAACTAAATAACTAAGAAGTTTCTCAATTCAAACAAGCTGACTCATTTAAAATTCATTTTCTAAGCTGTTATACCTTTCTGACGGTTCACAATTCACGTAGGAGTAAATTATAATAGTAAAACCTTACTGAACTTGTATTTCCAAACTAATCAGCCACACAACTGGCTCTGGTTAGCTCAAAACGTAGGGAAAAACAAATATGGCATCTCCAAAAGGTAGCAAATAATACTAACGAGTCTTTCAACTTCCATCTTGCACAACATCCACATCACTTTAAAGAAGCAACAATACACAGTACACAGTCACTCACTCATGGGACGACCTGCGCAGGTCACAGCAACCACAGGAACAACACACCCGGGCCCTGCCAGTAATGGCACCTCGAGAACTGGCTGTCAAGTGTCTGCCCTGTATTGGCAAATAGTGATACAACTTTGCCATTGTAATCCAGCCTAATGGAAATAGTAGAGTTGTCCCCATCTTTTGTATTTTGGAAATGGAGAGCCAACTAGCTCCATATGTGACTTGTATGATGGTAGTAACAAAAAAATGTATTCTGTATGTCTGTTAGCTCTGCTAGGTCCCCCTATCTGGCATAGGCTATCTCATAGTCCCTGAAGACTGGCTTTAAAATGTGCATAGTAACAACAAACCTGCTACTTTGTGTGTTGTGTCTCTTAGTGCAGGATTGGCTGTGCACTGAAGGACGTAAAGCATCAAGGGATGTCACAATCATTAAAAGAAAACAGTAACAGCTCTTGAAACTGTGAGTGGCACATGCACCCAAGGTAAAGTTGAAGATTGAATCTCTCTTCCTCATGCAGTCCCAGGTTCAGTAATGGTTAGCAGGTAGTACCACCAGGATCCTGGGGATATGGGAAAAAGAATACTACCCATATATTCCCTAGATGTCACAGAAAGCAACAGAGGAGCAGGAACAGGTGGCTGGAAATCCTCCCTTCCTGTTCTACTTTCCAAAAGAAGGAAAAGAGCAAGGATCCAAGTAAAGCTTGTTCCCTCAAAGGCTCAGTCATCTGTTCTTGATGCTACTTTGACCACCCAGAGTAAAAAGAGGAATATATATATATATATAATCATACAAACCTCCAACAGCCAGGATCGAACCCAGGGCCCCTGCATGGCAGGTGGGAGCGCTACCACTAGGATATGACCGCCCCTTAATAGGGAAATGACTATTTGAATACTATGTAATCAAATACTCTTCGTCTCACATTGGTGAGCAACGGGGTCAAGACTGGTCATTTCCCATCAGACTCACAAAACCAACAGATAGTATTTTATGGAACCTAACTCTACAACTCAAAGGTATATGAATACGACCAAAAGCATATGAACACGAACTTTCATAGAACATACAAACCTCCAACAGCCAGGATCGAACCCGGAACCCCTGTAAGGCAGGGGTGAGCGCTATCACTAGACTATGATCACCCTTTAATGGGGAAATGACCATTTGAATACTATGCAATCGAATATCCTTCGTCCCACATTGGAAAGCAACGGGGTCTAGACCAGTCATTTCCCACCAGGCTCACAAAACCATTGTGCTTAGTGTATTCTTCTTTTCACACTAAGCTTAATGTGTTAACTCCAAAACTGTTTTCAGTCTTCATATATGCATTCAAATCTAGGTTTTCTTGGCAGGCAAATATAACATAAAAATCTGGAAATTTTTGAAAAATTTTAATAAGTAAATAAAATTTCTAAACATAATATTTCTTTAATATACACAAACAAAACAAAATCAATACTTCATTCATTTTTCTAATGTGATGAATATACATATGGGTCGTCATTACCAACATAACCAGAATTCATCACTCAATTCTTTGGGGATGAAGCAATTCATCACATTTTACACAACACACACACACCCGACCTGTGCCAGTAATGGTACCCCGAGCACACATACCCACATGTGCCAGTAATGGCACATCCCACCATAAACACTTGACCTGGGTCATTAGTGTCACACCCAAGACCGGGTTGTCAATGGTGCACTAAATATATGACGGACAGCAACTTCCCAAGACAAATTCTGTTCATCGACGAATATATTCCTGACAGTTTCCTCATCACTGTAAATATACGACAGACATGCACATGATCAACATCAATTGCAAATTACAGTAGGAGTATGGGGTTAATTCCTCGCTTTATAGCGTGCAAAAAATCCTGCTTGAGGTTTAAAAAGTTGGGAAATCCCTCTATAGATACAGTAATTCACATTTTTACATAACATGCATAAACTACTATGTAAACCCTGAGCAATGTAACATCAACGATTAATGTAAGAACAATTTTCAAATGATATCTTATATATCATAAAATCTTACAGCAAAGATGGAGCAAATGGTTGAACTGATTCCATCTCTAATGTTATGAAATGGTACTTCGCACAGAATCTAGTGAAGGATTCAAACCTGCGCTCTGGGATCTTTTTCCCTCACGCACACACATAAGAAAGTCCTTTCTTTCCCCAGCACAAGCCACCTTACACGCTCTCCAGCCGCACCCCAGTTCACCCTAACCAATCAGCTGACTCCAACATGATGGTGGACAGTAGACTCGTGTACCAAACAACCACCAGAGAGAGAGGTCATCTCCAGGTCCAGCCAATTAACAAGCTTTGACCATTCCGCTGGTAGACTACTGTGCTCCAGCACAGGGGATGACCAGGTGACCAACATAGAGGTCATCCAAAATGATGCACTCAGGACCATGCTGGGGGTTCCCATGTGGACCAGGATCTGCAGCTTGCAGGTGGAGACTAAGCTGCCATCCTTTGCAGCAAGAGTCAAGCCAACAACAGCTACAACAACCACGAAGGCCAAAGTCCAGGCCGCCCTCTACTTAGAGCACAGAGTGCAAGGAACCTCCTGAATGCACAAAGCGACCAATACGATCCAAGCCTTTAAAGTGGCAGCATCCACATTGAAGACGGAGGATACACCACACCACCAGCACAGTTTACTGCCTCCTTAGGATCCTCCACCAGCTACCTTAGCAGTCACAGCTCTGGGAGACAATAAGTCCAGCCTCCAGCAGAAAGACCTGAGAAGAATGACTTTGAGACCCATGGCCACAGAGACACCTGCTGAAGCTGTAGCATATTTCACAGACAGCTCAGTGGACCAGACAGATGAAAGAAGGCAGGGGACGGCCTTCCACATCCAAGGTCATACTCGCCTTTGGAGGCTGTCAGATGGCTGCTCCACACTACAAACAGGGCTGGTAGCCATCTCCAAAGCCCTGGGACACACAGCTACCATGCACTCAAAAGCCCATGATAATACACATGGACTCCAAGACATCATTGAAAGCACTGCAACACAACCTCCTCAAAGACATTAAGCTTGTCACCTTGATCCTTGCTCAAATTCAAGAGTTACAGCAACAGGGACATCCCATTACCATACACTGGATCCCTAACCATGTGGGGATCGAGGGAAACAAGACAGCAGATGAGGAAGCTACAACAGCTACATCCGGGTGCAATCAGCATTCAACAAGTCAAACACCTGCCACAGAAAGCAGCAAGGCTCCAGACCAAGAGGAATCTTCTGGACACCTACAATGCCGGATCCCTGTCAGCCAAGTAGTACATTGTGGCCACGAAATGGGAGCCACCACATAACGAAAGAGGCATGAGAAGGAAAACCCTATTCAGTCTACACTGTTTACAGCTGGGGTACCAACATACCTAGCAAAGAGTTGATGATGTCAGCGTAGACTGCGTCTCCTGTCAGGAGCCGTCAACACACCCACTGGAACACTACATGCAAGACTGCGAAGTGACAGTCTCCTCTAGGAGCAGTCAACACACCCACTGGAACACTACATGCTAAACTGCGAGGTGTTAAGTCTCCGAGCAAGTCCCAGACTTCAACGAGGAAAACCATGCAATACCAATCGGCCTCACCACAAGACCCAAAAGAACAAAATGGAGCACCTGCTCTGGACCCTAAGTGAATACCCACCTCCCAGACAGAAACAAGCACACCCCAGCACCAGCTCCAAAATAGGTTCCCTGCATCTCAAAATAACTTGAACAGACACAAGACACCGACATACCATGCATTAAAACCAGGGAACGGGCTGCTGCTAAGCAAAGGCCTGTGTCGGAACAAGTAGAGGTCCAACGACGATCTTAAACACTCCAGATAACCACTTGATGTAGACGAAGAAGCTCACACATCAGCCAGGCATGCTAGAAAGCACCATAGCAGGGGAAAAAAATAATTTTTTTGATAGTCAAACAAAAGGAAACGTCAGCAACATCTGCAAAGACGAGATTAAGACATCAGAGGTCATTCCAGTCGGCCACTGTACTGTAATCCAGGTAAGGAAGAGACTCAGGAGTAATCAAATCACCAAGATGAGACCATGTCATGTCTTGGAGAAAACTGACAACTCTGACAAAGAAGTTTTGAGAAGTACCTGCCTAACATGAACGAGAGTAGTTGCCAACCCTGATTCACTCTTTGAAAGCTTAAAACAGCCCCCTTTTAATTACGAAGGAAGAAAATCGCGGAGGCTGCAAAATACTGGATTCAGATACAAGAGACGTGAGAGTTGCAAAGCTATATTAATGGAAAGAAATGACTGTTGCCAAAAGGAATAAGTACTTGAGAGAAACTATCTAGAATCTAAAGACCTGAAATATTCTTTTAAAACTTGGATCAATCAAAATGCAACCATTGAGTAATCCTGGGTAACAAGTCGGTGCCATCAGACCCCATCTCAAGAGTGGCAGTGGAACACGATTTATGATAGCTCACCCTGGTGGAGAAAGCAGCCCCCTTTTAATTACGAAGGAAGAAAATCGCGGAGGCTGCAAAATACTGGCTTCAGATACAAGGGACGCGAGAGTTGCAAAGCTATATAAATGGAAAGAAATGACTGTTGCCGAAAGGAATAAGTACTTGAGAGAAACTATCTAGAATCTAAAGACCTGAAATATTCCCTTTTAAAACTTGGATCAATCAAAATGCAACCATTGAGTAATCCTGGGTAACAAGACGGTGCCATCAGACCCCATCTCAAGAGTGGTAGGGGAACACAATTTATAGTAGCTCACCCTGGTGGAGAAAGCAGCTTTGTACCAGGGGGATCTTAATGTTCAAGTCCAAGAACAGAAATAAAGGCAATTATCATGATCTCATGAACCATGAAACATTCAAATAGTGGTTTCTTAAAGCTGCCAAAATAAATTTGACTTCACTTGTGATGTAACCAATTTCAGTGTGACTGATCATTTTGAAAATGTCACGTTGCCAAAAAGTGTCTCAATGTTATGGCAGTCTTACAAACATTACCCAATTAAACATTTGAAGCAGATGAAGTTCAGTATTATATCAGATGCATCTACATACCTAGCCACCTCTCAGAATTTATGCATCATGGTAAGAATTCCTAAAGAAGCTCCTGATTTTACCAAGTTTTAGAAATTGGTGCCAAAATGTGGTTCCCAGAAACCCAGAATTGTCTAAACTATCTTATGCAACTGGAACAAATGATTTCCAAGAAATACAAAGTGAAGGCAATATAAAAATATGAAATCCTCACTGAAACATACACCTAAGAAGAAATAACTGAAGAAAATGCAACTGAAACAATGGAAGTAGTCTCAAGATCCATGACCAAGATCTTAAAGATACACACAAATATTAAAGAATACAGGACAAATATGAAACAGCAGTAAAACTAAAAAGACAAGAATTAAACCCAGTATATGGAAAGGAAATGGGATCAGAAATCTATGTGAATGACTAAAAACCATACCCAACAAAACCAAATACAAAAGAAATTACAAGTATCAAACGTGGACAATACAAATGGACATATGAAAGTACTCCATGTGGAAGATTACATATCAATAAAAGAAAACCAAACAATACAAATGCAGAAGTGTGATTACAAGAGATGAAAAATACTATAGAAAAATAAATGATCTACAAGAAGAAGTGCCACCTAACCAACAATGAAAGAACAGGAAAAAAATACGAGTTAAGAAAATAATAGTACAACAATGCAAGAGATTGCATCACAAAAAAAATAAACAGATCCAGACATAATTCTAATAGTCACTAATACTTCAACCAAAAAAATTAAGGTTTTCAATCATAACTTACAAAGAAATCATGAGAAAAATGATGGAATAGCTATTGCAATAAAGAAAAATAATAAATACAAAATCATAGATGAAAGGGAACATGAAACAATTGGAGTTCAAATAACAGAATGCAGAGATATAATAATCCACCTACAGAATGGAGTCCCATAAGGAAGATGCCTCTCTCCAACTTTTTATATCATACCACAGATATACCCCCATTAAAAAGCAAAGCAAGTACATGTATGCAGACGATATAATACCATATCCAGGAAAATCAAATGCAATAATGGCAAAACACAGCTAGCGCAATGAAAACAACCGAGTACAAATGGAAAATCAACAAATTCAAAATAATATATTATCGAGACTGAAAATCACATAGGCATAACCAACTTCACTACAGAAAAAGTAAAAAGAACAAATGGGATACAAGATAAATCATGGAGATTTAGAAATATTGACAAACAAAATGAACCTATATAAACATTGATAAGGACAGTAAAACAATATCAACCCATACCATTACAAAGTCAACAAAGGCGAGACAATTACAAAGATTACAAAACAAAGCATCAAAATTCATAAAATGCTGAGTATAAACTTTTACTATAGTATATATAATGTACAGTATTTGCTTATATGTACATAGCAAGTTTTAGTTTCCCTATAAAACTATGCATGTTCAATTTAGTAACAGTCTACTGTCAACATTGTCATTCCAAGTTTGTTTTCAGAATATAGTTACAAGAGGGAGGCCAGATTTTCCCTTATTACACCATCATGACACCACCATTGATAACAGATTATGGGCCCAGCAAGCACCTAGCATTTGACCGATGAGGAATAGTACGAGTTGTGGGAAGTGAAGTCTTGGCTATACAAGATTACAAAAGTTGCTTGATGCAATTTCCAGCACTAGAACTCCCAATACAGACAAAAAATGTTGACATGTTTGAGCTTGTTCAATTGTTAAAAGACTGTAGCCAATCATCAGAGATGCTAAGGACAACAGCATGAAAGCAATGACAATTCTATGTGACCAAGTCTAAAATCATTGTTTTATACACCAAAAATCACCTCACTGAAGATGACCAGGGAAAACATTACTGATTGTGTGATTTGGGCAGAGAAAGCAGTAACTTCACTGAAGACAGCAGATGAAAGTCAGTGACATCCTACTTGTGCCAATAGCATTGAAAATCCTAAACCTAGAATACAAGACTTGTGACTCAAAGAAACACCAATGACAGTAGATTTAAGAGTGCACCAAGAAATTTAGAAGAGAGGAATCAATAGCCACAAAGAACAGCCGAGGAATAGTGTCATGAATGCCAGGTCAAAGGATTCAAGCATTAGACCTAAACGTTTTTCATGTGGCAAAGTAGGTCATAAAAAGTCAGCGTGTAAAAGCAAAGATAAGCCAGATTCTAAGACCCTAATGGCAATAGTCCTGGTGGTGTGATTAACACAAAAAACAAACAAAAAAAAAAAACTCAGCAACAAAGATTTTGCTCCATGGAAAAAAAATTGTGATTTTTGCATGCTGAATCCAAATATGCTTTCAGAAGCTGTATCCACTGTTTTTTGTTCCAGCATATTCGCATATCATTACATACAGCATATAGAATAATGTACCAGTGCTCTACAGACCATCTGAAACAAAGTTTATTACACTCGGCTATTTTCATCGTTTGTCAAGTGCAACTGCTTTTTGAAAGCATAAGCCTAGATGAACAAGTCACCAGGGGCCTGCAGAAACAAAACTGGAAATGCCAGGACATTTATACAGAGCCCACTCCTGAGTAGAAGTTCTCTCAGCTGCAGGCTAAAACTCAATGTGTATAAAGTGTCTTTTCCATTCTGTAGACATATTGTGGTTTTGTGTATTCAAGCATTGTGCCGATACCTCATCGACAATCATAATGCCAAGAAACTGTGTACATAGTCCACATTCCTTCTGCTATATCTGCAGTGAACTAACATTCATATCGCAAAACATTTTTACACCATTAAAAAAGGCTATGAGCATCACTTTGCTTGTAAAGTGGGTGACCAGGATAAGAGGTGGGCCCCCATATTTGTTGCGACGTGTCAGGCTCCTCGGCATGGGCAAAAGGTTCATGCCATATGCCTTTTGCAATTCCAATGGTTTGGAAAGTACCCAAAAATCACTTGGGAGTATTACTACTGCATGACAAATATGAATGGTGTAACATCAAAATCCAAGTATACTGTTAAATATCCAAATTTACCATCTGCTATGAGGCCAGTGCCTCACATTACAGAATAACCTGTGCCTGAGCATGAGTCTAAAATCATTGCTCTACACACCAAGTTGACCTCTCTGAAGATTACATGAAGAAAACCTTAATGATTATGTGATTTGGGCAGAGACAGCAGTAGCTTCACTGGAAGACAGCATGTGAAACTATCAGTGACATCCTACTCATGTCAAAGGCATTGGAAAGCCTACCTCTAGAATATAACTCTGGTGTGACTCAAAGAAACACCAATGACTTAATGGATTTAAGAGCGCACCAAGATATCTAGGAGGGACAGACATCAACCACAAATGGCTGAGGAATAGTGTCATGAATGCCAGGTCCAAGGATTCAAGTATTGGGCCCAAATGTTTTTCATGTGGTAAGGTAGGTCATAAAAAGTCAGTGTAAAAGCAAAGGTAAGCCAGAGCCTAATAGACCCCAATGGCAACAGTCCTGGTAGTGTGATTTATCACACTAAAAAGAAAAAAAAAACTAATCAACAAAGATTGTCCCATGGAAAAAAATATCTTTTGTATTTTTGCATGCCAAATCCAAATATGTTTTCAGAATCTGTATCCAAATTTTTTTGTTCCAGCATACTCACATATCACACACAGCATATACAATATACCAGTGCTCTACAGAGCATTTGAAACAAAGTAACAAATCTGGCTATTTTCATCATTTGTCAAGTGTAACTGCTGCTTTTTGAGAGCACAAGCCTAGATAAATGAGTCCCTAGAGTCCTGCAGAAACAAGACTGGAAATGCTGGGACATTTATACAGTGCCCACTCCTGAGTAGAAGTTCTCTTAGCTGCAGGCTAAAACTCAATGTGTATACAAAGTATTTTCCATTCTGTGGGCAGATTGTGCTTTTGTGTACTCAAGTGTTGTGCCAAGACCTCAACAACAATTATAATGCCAAGAAACTATGTTCATAGTCCGAATTCTTTCTGCTATATCTGCAGTGAACTGACATTCATATCGCCAAAATATTCTTTTACTCCATTAAACAATGCTATGAATATTGCTTGTAAAGTGGGTGACAAGGACAAAAGTTGGCCCCCAAATTGGTTGTGACATGTCAGGCTTCTCAACATGGGCAAAAGGTTCACGCCATATGCCTTTTGCCATTCCAATGGTTTG
>JAUTXX010517806.1:0-11582 GCA_032273605.1 Panulirus laevicauda | reverse complement strand
ATCTGAATTAAGATGAACCGGTGATAATCGAATAAATTCGAATGTTCAACATACAAAGGCATTTTACGACCAAGAATTTTTAATAACTTGCACACGTTATCAGTTTGATAAACCTATATTCTATGGTAACACATGTGACGCTTGGGATATATTTTGTGGAAAGATAATTACCACATACCAAGTATTTCTGCTGATCAGTAACACAATCTACATTATTGAATATACTAAATCGTCAACATAATATGAATACGGATGAAAATGCTTTTATTGCCAAAGAGCAACTGTAAGGTGAAGTGACAGCGTGAGATAAATTATTACGATCTTAATGCAATTACCCCCAAAATTTGATTTTTATTCACTGTAAGCATAAAGAGGCATAGTTAGGATTATTGGCCAGATATGAACTGGTTTCATGGCTTAATGTCTTTGTATTATCTTCACGTAATCGGAGGTCATCTGAGACAGCGGAGTCAGAAGGATCAGGAAGGCTTACGATAACCTTAAGAAGAGGACAAGAAACCTAGTCAGAAGCCCTATACAGTCCATCAGCTACCAGGGTATTGCTCTACTCTTCCAGTATCCTTCAGCGTTTGGTTATTATTTTACTGTCAATTATAACTTGAAATTTGTACAATAACTCATACATTTTTCATCATACAAAACATGACTGACATAACATAATGAGACGTTTAAGGAGGATTACTGTGACAAAATCGATTCTCAAGTTGGAAGCCAAAAGGTAAACATGGAGGTAAACTTATTAGGACCTTACTTTTGAATGAGGATCAGAAAACCAGCGGCCAAACCAACATCAGTATACAGAGAACTGAGATACACTTAGGTGGGAATGAGCATCTTGGCTAAATCGGAAAAATGATCTGTACTAAATGGTGGTGTTCTGGTAGTCACGGCCGAGCTGGACAATAACCTCACTAATACTACTTCCATCTTGTCAACATCCTTCCCTTATCAGTTATGATTCAAATCCGTCATTTTTTTTTATGGACGCATGTATTCAAATAATACAGAATGCCGAAGCAACTAACCTGTAAGGAGAAAGGCTGCCTGTGGATCAGAGTACTTATGGTAAAGTATGCCAGTACACAGGCGAGTGGGACTAGGGAATCTTTGATTCTTGCCCATTAATTCCATTTTTTCATTCATTTTTGTGGGGGTATTAAATAATATATCACCACCACTATCATCAGTAGGGAGAGAGGGTATTTTCTCTATCTGAAATGTGAAAACAAGGCTCAACAAGAGTTATGGTTATCAATTAAGGCCTCACAATATTATTCAGTGGCCCCGCAAAAAAGAGGTGATAAAACAAATAGTACAGTGAAATCTGCCGTACTTCACAAACGAAAATAAAAATGATAGGAATTAGGTTGAAATGAGTTGAGGAGCATCAGAGCCAGCCCCACAACACAACAACACAACTGGTAAGTGGAAATAATATAATTAGTTATTTGGGCTTTAGGCATGACTCCCAGTACCATCATCGCCATCATCGTCAATTTATATCCACAACCCGAAGTAACTCTAACACCTTCAGGTGTTCAAGATAATTCTACGACCATGTAATCATATCCTTCATTTGTATATGTGTGTGGTTTGTATTGGGTGTATGTCTGGTGGTTTTAAGAATGAAGTGGGAGGTTGGTTGTTCATTATTTGCAGTGTCTCTCGCCACATATATTGGTGAAGGACACACGGCTTCCATATGAATACAAAAAGAAAGCATTCTATACACATTATTTAGTTTGTTTTATATTGAATACACTTAACTGCAACAAAGGAATTAGAGTCAGTAATTATTGAAACAAGGCACAGTAATTATTGAAACAAGGCACTGACACTGAGTAAGGGAAATACTTGTAACACGTTTCCACTTCCCGGCTCATGTGACCCCATTGGTTTCAAGGAGGGCTCCCCCCCCCCACACACACACACACACACACACACCAAGGTCTTACAACTTAGGCGCTTGGTATTGTATGGGATGCGTTTTTTGGCTGGTTGATTTGATTAAATGACAGTATATGAAATATGACAACTAACTTAAAATGTTGTCATAATTATTTACTTATACTGTTACTGAGGTTTACACATTGGTCGGCTAACTTACTTTGCAAGTTTATTTTCCAAAGTGTCACATTAACATAATTTTCTTCAAGTGTCAGTGTTTGGCATATTCTATGCTGTTACTGAAAGACCATTGCATTTGCATTCAAAGTCAGCCTACATACATTTATTTCTTTAGGCCCTTTCCAAAATTCATCTTGAATGAAATGCTCTATTCAGGATGCAAAACCTTCTCTTTAGAAGCTTACCCGTATTTGATGCATTAAACTGTTTGTTCCAGGCTGTATGAGTCAGTTACAGCACCCAGATCTATGATGGCCAGAATGGGCACAGCAACAACTGAACGTAGGATGGGGTAATCACCAGATAGGATCCATGCCAGGTGGTCCTAGTAATTTTACAGCAACAACCTCGGCAGTGAGCCACATGACCTAGAGGAGCAACAACCTGATCAGCAGGTGCTGGTGCTTCCTGTGAAGCCATATCATGGCGGGCTGGGAGGGTGGAAGACCCAAACACTCCCTGGTCATGTGAATGCCCCACATACTTGCTGTGGCTTCACAAAGTCCACTACACCTTCATTAATACCATCTTCATACATGTTTTACCCTTTTTATGGCATCCTTCAAAGGAGTTCGTTTTCATAATGAATACTGTTGATCAGAGCAGGTTACAGAAATTACATGCACAGCATTAAAATGATGAATGTTATGAAATAATGAAAAGTTAAAAGATTGTGTGTAATAAAGTGAGAAAATTTTTGATGGGCATGGCTGTGTAGATTAGATAATTATTAAAAAAATCCATAAGAATTTTATGAGTGGATGGAGGAATGCATTTGGGCTAAAGAGAGTTAAAAAAAGCTTATGAATGCAGTGGAAATTTTCAATAAAAGGTATAGGCGAGAACAAACGAGTTATGGCGATGGAGAAGGGTTATCAAATCTCCAAGGGTGTTCAACATAACTATGAATGAAGTTGTGGATGAAGTAAAGAAGGTAGTATAGAATAAAAAAAATCAGAAAAAGGAGGTAGGGGAGTGGTGTTGGGATATGAATGATAATGTGCAACTAGGTGAAATAGAATAACTCCAGGATATCCTGAGAGTACTTGGAAAAATATTTCATATTAGCAAGGCAAGCAAATGCTATGAAAAGCAAAAAAAACTATACTTGAGAGGGGGGATTCAAAGATTGAGGTACAGTATGTTTAGAGTTTGAATGGTTGGAATGGGTTAAGGATTACATATATTTTTGAGTATGCTTAGTGTGATGTAACATGCTGAAGTAACAAAAGGAAGTTTGAGCAACTATATTCATGAATTACCTATTCATAAAAGTGGTTGGGCTTGTCATCAGTTACAGTTCAGCCTGTTTTGAGGCATGGGAGTAGAACATGGATATGTAACACTGACATGACAAGAGTGTTAGCCAAAAAGATGATTTTGTAGGCTTTGGATATGAAGGCATGAAAGGATGCTAAAAGAAGTCATCAGAAGTATAGAAAAGAAACGGAAGGAGCTGAAAAAAAATGGGAGGCTGGGGTTGGGAATATGTGAGAAAGAGGTGGTGTGTTGATGTGGAATTATGAATAGGTGAAAGAGCATACCACTAGATTGGGAGATGGCAAATTGGATAAGCACATGAATTTCTCGTTTTTACACAGCCATTAAACTATTGTATCCCTACATATTGCTCTACTTCCATAGTCCATTATTGATCAAACTCATAAATTCTATTTAGGCTGTCATAAAGCAAGCCATTTTATTTCCATTAAACTTTCTTTTGCACTTTTTCGAAGTCCTAGACTGTAAGTAGAGCTTTTACTTAACAAGAATACTTTGCTTATCTGCATATATTTCTATCTTTCACTCCATTTCATTAATACAGAATGCCTATATCTTTACCCAAAACATTTTAGTACATCAAGAATGAAAACATTAGTATCAGCTGAAATCAAATATTTCTAATTCTTACCTCATGCATCACTAGTGAAAACATGAGCATCATGGTACAAATCAAATCCTTGCATTATGTTACCATAAACTTCATTTAGTCATGGAAGTACTTCAGGTAAGCTTTACTCTTCACAATGACATATAAAGTATTCCATCATAATTCTTTTAACTCACAATGGATGGTTACATCTTTTACACTAGACTGGTACTCTCTCTACTGATGTCTTTTTAAATGAATGAACAGTTTAAGCAGCTTCAATCAGCAGGGAAAACCATCCTTCAATATTTCCCATCTATAATATTCTCTTATCCTCACTCTTTTATTTCCTAAAGTCTGGAGTTTTTGAGACAAGTCTGTGGATACTCAAAATGACATTATTCTTCCATTCTCATCAGGAACTTTTACTACTCATTAGATTTCATTGGCAGCCATAACAACATCTAGTGCTTCACAGATTTTCCATACCTGTAATCCTACCCAAGTTGCTTTTATGGCCAAACCAGAACTGAAAATTGGGGGGTTTGTATTATCTGGTACAAACAACTGAAACCTTTATGCTTTAATGTATATAAGGAGAGCATTGACAAAATACGAGGAAGCTCGTCTTTTATTTTAAAATGATTAAAGCTGATACAGAGTAACATTTTGATGATGATAAAACAATGTGGTAATGGAACATGGGATGACTGCACTACAGTATCACTGAATGTGAAGTCTGTACACGGACTGGTGACATTTAGGGCAGGATGGGATGGGAGAAGGGAAAAGGTCAAGAGAAGGAAATGGAGAAAAAAAAGGAAAAGAAAAGGTACAGAGGTTGATAGTATTGAGAAAATGGGGGAGGTACTGAAGCCAAGATGGTCTTCAGGTTTGCTGCCTGCATAATGACCATCTATTGCTCCCCGAAACACAAACACACGCAAACTGCTCCCCATACCTAGCTAACTTGTACAAATGACCTTCAAAACATTTACATTTGATGAATGTGGACAGTATCTTGGTTTCTGCTGATGCACTAACCATGGCCTTAAAATATATACACAGATTAGTCATGAATTTGTACCTTGGAAGTACTTACAAAATTTTACAGTCAGCCGTGAGGTGGACCTCTATCTAGCAGGAATATACTTTCATCATGATAGTGATATTGCTTACAAGGTTCTAAGGTGTTACCTGAACTCTTCTTTATCAGTATTATGCTTACCTCAAACAATAACTTCACCCTCTTTATGTTATGCTGGCAATTTACTATATCATGGAGGTTTATATTCATAATACTACTACTGAATTACCATATTTGTAACTCTCAGAAGATACAAGACACAAAAGAAGCTCCTGGGTCTTGTGCAAGGATAAATAATGTTGCAAAACTTTCAGTCTCAATTAAAATAGAAGAAAATATAAACTTAACACTGAAATATTGAAAAATACATTTCAATCATCACATCTACACAGGAGATCACTGACAATATCTTGCCAAATCATCATATGGAATGTTGAAGAATGGTGTGTGGCAGTGTTGATACAACCACACAGGTGTAACCTAAAACAGGACACATGACTATAAATGTGCATTGTTCATTTACCGCAACTTATCACTACAGCCACAAGAGCAAGTACCAGCTATTATTTGTCAAAAACACGGGTCTGATCCTGAAGGAGATGATGAACATACATCAGTTTCTCGACAGACGCATTAGATAAAACAATATTTTACCTTTAAATAGTTAGTGATTTTGCTTGAGACTAGAACAACACCTGCTCATTTTGGAGGATAGCTGAACAATCACAAACACTTATACATTTAAAGTGTTACACATTTAACATAACCTAAAAAAAATACTATTGTCATATATATCAGGTTTTCTGTAATTATAAAAATTCACAAATCTTAAATGAACCAAGAAATTATATAAAACCTTAGCTGGGCACACTTGTGCATTGTCAAGCAAGCTGACTAATTTGCAAAACATAAAAGTCTTCATGTTTAAAATGAGGCAATAAAAATAATATCACAGGGACTATCCTTACAGTAAATGGAATATTAGGGATAAACTTCTCAAATGAGTACAGAATACAGTATAATGCCACAATGAGTTCACTCGTCTGCTGATAACATCCAATATGGCATGAGGCTGCTGATGTGACCCCTAATTAAATAGTGCAAAATAAATTAATTAGCCATAGGCATGGATTAACTTACAACTGATTATAGTAAACTAGTCACTGGGGCACAGGAAGATGATAATACTGCAACAGTCAAACTACCTGAATGTTGATGGTTTACAGAATTAAGCTAACCAAGTCAACAAGATCAGAGAAATTCATACAATTTTAACAGGGGAAGCCAGTGAATAAACATTGCAAAGATTACTTAAATTTGTGAAATATGAAGTTCACTCTGATAAGTCTGTTGGGACTGTGGTCATGGTAACAACTGAGGATGCTTTAGAAGTTCAAAATGTTCACATTATTTTTGTTTTACAATTGCTTCTGACAAGGCCTGGATAAGCCACTGGTAAGATCTTAGTTGGTAGAATCTTGGCTAGGTGCACGCAATACAAAAGTTCAGCTAGTATGGCCTAAAGGTGTCTTGATGGAACATCTCAACTTGTGAAGCGGGGGAAACTGGCTCCGTATGGTGACTTAGCAGATGAAATTCATGGGAAGGAGGGAGAAAGGTAAAGGATTGGTTCCATGGGAAAATTTTAGCTGGCAAGGTCTAATAAAATATCCTCCATGGGACAACACAGATAGTGTGGCACTGGAGAAGAATCCTCTCCCAGTGGTTTAAATGTTGCCAGCAGTCGAGAACAAAAAGGCACCCGAGTTGATGGGCGTCTTGGGTGATGCACACAGATACATCATATCATCTGTGTTCAAGTGTGTGCGTGTAAGTGTTGGCTCACTTGCAGAACGATGGATCTTTGGCAAGGAACGCACCAATGATTCTATGTTGGCTAGGATCTGTAAAATCATAAATTGTTATTATCACAATTACAACCATCCTTTTCATATATTACTCAATGTTCCCAAAACCTTTGCCTCTTCACACACCCTATGAATCACTTCCGCTTCCTTGGTTCCATTTGCCACCACTTCCACTCAGGTTTCTATAACACTTCACTTACTCTAATTTTTCTTCATTCTTACCCACTCCAACTAACCTGTCCCTTTACCTCACTCAACCTAATAACCTTTCTTTTATTTACAATTACTCTTAACTTTCTACTTTCACATACTTCCAAAGTCAGTCGCTAACTTCACAATTTCTCACTTGAAATTAAAGACTAATGTCATTCTTTTGAAAGTAAATCCCCCAAAAGGGTCTCAGGTATTCTCAACCACTGTTGAGAAACTATTGTACCTTCAGATACTGCAAACCTATGATAATTTTTTACTTATAACCTTGTTGATGGAAGGATGTGTGCTGAATATGTGTAACCAACTGAGGTGTAATCATGGGAGTCTGATTTTCAAACAGTATTCTCCAAAAAGTAATTATATAATTCTGTAGGCAAATGAACAAATTCTAAAACTGAATGCACACTATGACTTACCTGTGGGAATAATGGTCTATCATCTCGGTTATATTTAATGCAATCATCAAAGAGACGACGTATTGGCTTAGGCATATCTGAGCGTAGATAAGTCATGTCTGGCCGCAAATACCCTCGACCAACCATGAACAATATCTACGGAAAAAACAGATAGTAAATAATAACAGGTACTCTGACAGCATATTTCAAACAATAATTCACATACTCCACGGCAGTAACTATGTACTGTACATCCTCGATTTAACGGACTAATAGGGTGGAGGGGGTGTCCATTAATGCAGAAAGTCCGTTAAATCGAGAATGTAACCTGTGGGCCATTTTTTTAATACAATATCAGTTCACATGCTTTGTTTTAACTCCTCTATCACTTGATGCCATTTTGAATTGTAAGGACGGCAAAATTATTTAATAAAAAAGTCACAATTCTATGTATATAACCTGACCACACAGTAGCTTGAGACAGACTGAGACAGAAACAAAGTGAGTATACCCCACACTACCTAAAACAAGTGTGATATGAAATATGCATGGTGCAGCATTCAAGATCTTTTATTCTTTTATTCTTTAAATTATCATTAATTAATGTAATATTATTTGCCCGGTCCATTAACTCGAAGGTTTATTGTATATATATAAAATTTCTTCCATATGCTATCCTGAATTTCACTTTCAACAAAAAAAGTTTGCAGCAAAATATCCTAAGGTTCTATCAAAATTTAGCATGCCAAACTGAATATTATCACTACAGAGTAATATCCACCAAGAAACAGTGTCAAGCTTTTTTTAAAGACTTTAACATGAATAAACAAATGACACACTGTAAACCTAGAAAACACAGAATCATACCTGTATCTCAAAGACTGTGGTTACATGGCATTTCTCACACCAACATTAAGATGTGAAATACGGAAAAAGACAGTAACCATTATAATGTACTGCTCTGCCTCACGTGAGAAATAACCAAGGACTGCTCTCATTTGATTTTCCAGCCAATGTTTGATTTTAACACTTACTAATATATATCAACAGCTGCCTATTGCCATTGCTGGAATAAGTCTTAATCTCAGTCACCCACACACCATCAAAGAGTGAGCACCTATATCATTTTGGCATGATGCCACGTTTGCAATCCCACTATTGTCATTTTTGTAATAGCAAAAAACAGCTTGTCTAGTATCAGTGTTTATATTTTTGATGAAAATAAGGATATTTTTTCATCAATGTACATCATGTTATATCTGTGTAAATATATAAATCCATAAATAATGGATACACTACATAAAAATCAGGTATGTACATACAGAATATCACAGGGAGACCCAAATGGAGATGGAAGGATGGAGTGAAAAAGATTTTGAGTGATCAGGACCTGAACATGCAGGAGGGTGAAAGGAGTATATGGGATAGTGTGAATTGGAAAAATGTGGTATACTGGGGTCAAAGTGTTGTTAATAATGGTTTGAATGAAGGCATGTGAAGCATCCGTGGTAAACCATGGAAAGGTTTGTGGGGCCTGGTTGTGGACAGGAGCTGTGGTTTCGGTGCATTCCACATGACAGCTAGAGAATGGATGTGAGCAGATATGGCCTTTCTCCACGTATTTGTAGAGTTAATTTGCTAATGTGAGAAACAGCAGTAAAGTATGAAGGAAAAAACATAAATATATGTAAATGATATATATGGCAAGTGTGAAATCAAGTCTGGAAAAATATCAAGTGTGAAATATGATTAGGTGTAAGTAAAATGAAAATAAACTTGAAAATCACCATAACCATTGCTTATGTACATAAATTAGCAGCATCCATCCCACCAGCCCAGGCCTTCTCTATCCAATTAACACCACTTAAAGGAAAGTACAATATTTTTTTTTTTTAAATATTATATAAACGTTCTACAGGGTAAATCTTTAGATTTTCCTCTGCACTGGGATAGGGTAATTTCTGAGGTATTATGCAGTTTAAGGGTAAAAGAATGTTTCTATTCTTCTCATGTTAGGCAAGCTAAGGTATCGTTATGAGACATCTCACCATACCATACATCCTCTAGCCCTTTTGAAACTTCAACTGATCTATATGTCAAGATATGCATTACATAAAAGCTGCTCCATGTGTCATATTTTTTTAGTGGATCCTGCCATTTTTTAATACTCCAGCTGATGTTTGATTCCATTAATTTTCTATGGATGTCACATGAACCAAATTGCCCCAGGAGGAAATAATATTGCATACCTCAGTCAACCACCATGGGTTTGCACATGTCATCATTGGGTTGCACAAGTGTTAATATGGCACCATGACCCTCATAAAGGCCCATCACTATTAATATGTATGATACAAAGAATGGCTGATGAAGAGGAAAACTTGTATACATCATACTGTAGTGAAGTAGAAATGGAAAAATATTTTTCTTCTTTTGTAAATGGCAGAGCTATCACTAGAAGGGAACTAGAATTATTCTAAGCATTTTTGATAATGAAAAACAATAATAAATGATGCAGGCAAACAAAATACTACATGTTTTGCTTAGATTATATCTTATAGCAACTAAGACACTTACTCCATTCTATATAACTGCAGACTATCTTGAGGGAATCACATGCCTCTCATAATATGTTATGTAAGCATTCACCCTTCTTTAACCCCAAGGGAAAAGAATGTTGAAAATTTAGTTTGATGATAAATGACTACTGTGCCATTAATGTTATTCTATTTTAGTTGTAAAATTATTTGTTCACTTATTCATGAGAGTAAAGTTCTGCATGTGTAAATAGTATGTAAACAATACATATATGTGTACGATGTTTGGTGTATATAGTGTGAAATCATGCCTGGAAAGAAAAACATAAAGTATGCAATGTGGTTTGATGTAAGCAGAGAGAGAATCCTAAAATCATCCATGCCACCAGCCAGGACCTTCCCCCATCAACACAACAACCCCTTAAACCAGTAAAGGAAAGAATACAACAACTATGGGTATTTTCTTTTGTAACATATGACAGAAATATTCTGTCAGGGATTTTTTTTTTCCCATACAGGAGTGAGTCCCTCAGGCTGATCACAGTTTAAGGTTAATGGGCTGAATATTCTACTAGTTTATGAAGCTTGGCTGTGGATGATAGCTTCTGGTTTTAGATATATTATTCATCTCAGTTAAAGGCTGCAGTTCATTTGGTCCTAATGTTACATCACTGAAGTGTGAAAGGCAATTATGAAAAAATTATATGCATGTTTATATTTAGGAATAATTTCCAATGCTTTTGCCTTCATGAATTTGTGCATAGCCTTTTCACGGCTGAATTGTAGCACTTAGAGGCCCCAGATTTTGGGTACATGCACTTAAGAATCTGGGTCAGATTTTAAGCTGTAGTATGGTGGTGGTCTTGTAGGTAATCTAGCAGTCCCGTACTATTAGAAGGATATCTCGTGATCAAAGGTAGAATCCAAAGGTACCAAAACCTGGCCTCAAACACCGATGATGGCCACCTTTCAAGGTTCAGTTACTACAGCTTCATATAGCATTTAGTGGTCCCAGATTTTTGTTGTTGGTAATACAAAATCTGAGCAATATTTTAAATTTTTTGCTGCATGATTGATTTTCAAGGGACTGCCCTGGAAAGTGTTAATAAACCACCATAAGATATTATTAAATCTGATATTTTCTTGTACTTTTTCATCATCAAAAGAAGGTATATATTCTTGATCTGACACTAAAATTCCTTGAAATCTTTAATGGAGAGAAAAATGGTGATATGCATAGAAAATGCAAAAGTATGTGAAAAATTGTTCCCCCAAAGGAGAAGGGGGAGACCAAATTGGAGAAAGAAGGACAGAGTGAAAAAAAATTTAAGTAATAATGGCATGAACATGCAGGAGGGTGAAAGGTGTGCATGGAATAGAGTGAACTGGAATAATGTGGTTTACAGGGCCTGGCATGCTGTCAATGGACTGAATTAGGGCATTTGAAGCAGCTGGGGGTTGACC
>JAUTXX010517805.1:2970-21325 GCA_032273605.1 Panulirus laevicauda | reverse complement strand
TCATAGGAATATCTTGATCACGCGCAAAATTGTGATATTTTCCAATATATATATATATATATATCCTATCGGCGTCCTTCAGCTGTCTGGTCGTGTCCTTACACTCGTGATCTCACATGCACTTCTGCATGACGCTGTGCAGTGGTTTGGTGATGGTAGGAAACTGATAATGCTAAGAGGATTCCATAATAACTTTGGTTATTTAAATGTTTGAAGACATTTTTCCCACCCCATTGCGGTGTAGTGGGGTCATCTTGCGAGGTGGCCGCTTGATTGTGATTTCATTTTGAATGTGGATGGAATGTTCTACCAGGCTGATATGTACGAAAGTTATGCTCCCTAGTAAAAAAGACAGGTGTATACTTCCTCATGAACTATTTCCTCCAAGGTTAAATGGTCATAGCTGCCGTAGTGCAGGCGGGAGAGTTGTGCCAGTAACTTCCTTGTCGCTTTTTCACTGTACTTTTTACTTTTTCACTGATGACTGGGGTGAAACTGACTTCTTCATTCACACCACCTCAGTACATACAGAATTCTTCAGTTGAATCCAGCCCACAAGCACAACTCCAGCATCTTCATCTAAAGTGCTTAAAAAAAATGCTCACCATATCGCGCATGAGCGAGCGAGGTAGCATCAAGAACAGATGATGGAGCTTTAAAGTAAATAATCTTTCCTAGCATTAATGAATTCTTTGGTGTCTACCCATCTCCTCTGCAGTCTGCTTCTCCTCCTTTTAACTTTTACCATACTGCTATACAGGGTTTCTTGACCCAATTTTTATCTGCCTCATGTTCTACATGACCATAATATTTTTAGACTTTCACCCATGTACCTTCTAACTGCTTTTTCACACCACATAACCTCATGTCTTCATTCTCTCTATCCTTCTAATAACAACTATACTGCATCAGTTAGTCATCTGTATTGCTCTTATTTCTACCCATCCTGAAATATATATAGTTTGATTTCAAATCCACATATCAATTAACCCAATGCTGTTTCAAAAAGACTTCTGGCACACAGTACACTAATGCTCATCATATAATCAAAAACAGTAAGAATGAATAATTACCATCATATTCACTCTAAGATCTAGAAAATATTTCTCTCAAAGTGGAAGCCTTTATCATAGGGACCAATGGCCATGTGTACAGTTACTCACCTATGTGGACTTTTACGGGCTAGACTAAATAACTTATCTGGTTATAAGTCTTTTAGCAATTTGAGCATTCTTGTGGATTTTTTCGTCTAAACAGTGGTGTGCTTCAGTACATATCTCCTGCAGCCAAAGTACTGGGAACATCAATATGGCTTCTTACCTGTAGGAAGAGTCATGTGCTGGAAGAAATTATTCCAGTAACAGAATGTCTTTTAACACTATGAACATGGATACAAATTTCTTCCAACATGACTATATGTATGCACTGTCAAACTATTTCTCTGGAAAGTATTTAGCATTGTGAACATTAATGTGGCTACTCTCTTAAATGAATATTCATGTGATTCACCAAAGCACTCCTGCAGATGGTCCTTTTGAACTGGGAATGTGTATGTGACTAATCTTGTGTTCTGCACAAAGTGATCATTCTGATAGAAGAGTTTTCAGCACTGTGTACATTTATATGGTTTCTCTCTTGTATGGATGGTCATGTGGTTCACTAAAACACTTTTATGGTTGAAGGACTTATGTGAATAATCATGAGGCTTTTCTCCTGTATGAACATTAATGTGGTGCACTAAAGGAGTCTTCAGGGAAAAGGTCTTTTGGCATTGTAAATATTCACATGGCTTCCCTACTGTATGGGTATTCATATGCCTCAATAAATCTATCTTCCTGGAGAATGGCTTTTGACATCATGAACTTTCATGTAGCTTTTCTCCTGTGTGAACTGCCAAGTTCTACATTAGACCATTCCTACTGGAAAACGTAATTCAGTACTGAAAATATTCATATGGTTTATCTCTTGTATGATAAATCGTGTGCTTTACTAGATTATTCTTTCTGGAGGACTTTGCAAAGTGAACATATGAATGTCTTCTCTACAAACAATCAAATGCTACATCAATGACTCCTCAGAGAAAAAGCCTTTTGGCAATGTGAACATTCATGTCGTGTCTCCTGTATGAATATTTGAGCCTCATTAAATTAATCTTCAGGAAGAAGGTCTTTTGGCACTGTGAACATTATTTTGGCTTCTCTCCTGTATGAACAGTCATGTGTCGCAGTAAATTAATCATCTGGGAGAAAGCCTTTGGATAGTGTGACCATTCACAAGTTTCTTCCAGTAGGAGTAAGGATGTGCTTAATCTAAATACTCCCATGCATCCAGAAGTGGACTGTAAAGGACTGATGATATGCATATTATTATCATAATTACCCTAGGACCAAATTCTAGGAGTCTTGGTGTTATCCAGTATTTCCTTCCAGAGGCTCCTACAGTCAAAAGCAGCACTATTTCCAGTGGCAGGGAAATGTGGACTCCTCGTGTGAGAAGTTCTTTAACGAGACTGTACTGCCAATGATACAGAAGGTGACTTTTCACTCACGGTTATAACCTCAAGCAGTTGGAGTCCTATAACACCAACCATTCTAAGCATCGCAAATGAAATACTCAACACTCACTCCCCACATCCAATAAAATCAACAAAAAAGCAACACACAAGTATAATGCTCTCAAAACACTCACTGGTACTAAAATTGGACAAGGAAAAGAATCCCTCAACATCTTATAAAAGCAAATTAGGCACTCCACTTTAAACTAAGCCACACCTGCCTGGCCTTCACCTTTTCAAAAGCAAATATAACAAATTGCAAACCACACAAAACAGTGCAATCAGAACAGTTACTGGGTGCCTACCAGCCACACCCAACTTCACAATGAAACAAAGATCCTCCTAATACATTACAAATTCAACATGCTTGGCATTCAGTTCTATGCAACAGCACCGAATCCCTCCCACCCAAACCACTCTTAACCATCAACCCCAAGTAGATATAAAGAGCTTACCCTTACCTCACACTTCCATAACCTCCACTCACAGATCTCCCTAACCCTAACAAATACAACACTAACAAAATACATACATGCTGAAATAACTAGACAAGCACTAATCATCTGACCTTCCAACTCAGTCTTAAAATTCAACTCACAAGACATACCCAACAGAAGCCACAGTACCCAGGCACACACACGTCACACTATCCTACTTACACTTTGGGCATCACTAATCACTACAAATACCTTTTGAACATAATCCCAGAAAGTTCATGCCCACTATGCAACTACTATAAAAAAAGACACTGAGCACTTACTTCTCAACCACCCAGCACTCTCTGCACATACATGCACACACAACATTACAACACCTAATGACCTATGGTTTCGACTAACGGATATAGCCAGCTTACTAAGTGCTGTAGGAGCCTCATAAGGATAGAAGAGGCTTCTGGAGCAGGAAGGTAATGTACTGTATAAATATACACCTTAGGGAACCTGGTTTTGGCTGGGGGGGTTGTGATTTCGGTGCATTACATATGACAGATAATGGATATGGCCTCTTTTCCTGTGTTCCTGGTGCTGCTTCATTAAGGTGGGAAAAAGCAATCAAGTATGAAAATATAAATAAGTTGGTGTCTTCACTGTGGTTGTAGCACATTGGGCAAGAAGGGTCATGGTATATGCTGAATAGTTGCTTGTAGGGATGGATGATGTCCTTAAAGTAGCCAGAAAAGCGTACCTAATGTTTGTCTGGGAGTTTGGTTTTTGATGGAAGTGTCTGGTGGGGTGGTGTTTAAGACTGCGTAGGGAGCGAAGCTGTTTAAAGCTTCTGACCCTGACCTACGCAGCCAAAACATGGAAGAGGAATGAGCTATTTGAGAGGAGCATGTGGTATGACTACATGGAATGAAGAAAAAAAATGAAGGGGGTGCATGAGAGATTTGGTATGGCAGGGAATGCAAAAGGAATGAATTGTGGAGTAATAAAGTGGGTGAAATGAAATACTTTGAGGGGTTTAGGGGATGTGGAAAGCATGCAAGATGTGGAGTTTACAGTTTATGATCGCACATTTAAAAGGGTTGGTGTGAGGAAAACCACCTGTGACATGAAGAAATAAACTGAGAGTACTGGAGAGATAGAAATGGTGGAAAACTGTGTGGAATGGTGTATGCGAGTGGTCATGTCAAGGACAGGGAAAACTGGAGACTAATTTGCTGTGGTCAATCCCTTGATGGGAATTCCCACAAAGAATGGGTATCAGAGATACAGATACATATATACATATATAGAACTGCTAGTCTTTGGGAAAATGATAAATAATATTTTTAATGTCACCAGTAAAATTTCTGCCTCTTAGAATTTCCACATTTCCATACTTCACTACACAAGAAATGTATGGTAAGGAACCAGTGCAGTATTTGCAATGTTTGGTTACGGGAAGATTCTCCCCCAAGTCTGGTTACAAGGGGATTCCCCCCTCCCAAGTTGTTCTAAAACTTTCTTTCTTTCTTTCTTTCAAACTATTCGCCATTTCCCGCGTTAGCAAGGTAGCGTTAAGAACTTTGGTTACATAAAGGCAAAAGAACAGTTTTCTCACTCTAAGTACCCTTTCTTCTAAAAGGTGTTTGTATTATGAATGAAAAAAATAGTATTTCGTATTTTTAATGCAATATAATTGGGTACTTTTAAAATACAGAAAATTTTCATAAACTTATTGACTGGAAAAATATGGCTGAATACAAGAATGCAATGTCTTAAGCAGTTCAAAAAAAATACCATAAATCAATCTGCTATTTAAAGGTAAGCATTGAAATTACTGCTTTATTCTATTACTGTAACTGAAAAGGTAAAGAAATGCACTAAGGATCTTGTGTAGATTAAAACAGTTCACAAGTTCAGCATAAAATACAGATCTTTCGCTAGTTTGTTATTTGTAAAAAATGACTAACGAAAGATCACCACATCCTTAGAAAACCTTATTCAATACCGAAAACAATACAATACTTTTTATTCCATTGAAAAACATTTGACAACAAAACACATATACAATTACCCGTAATATAAAAGAGACTAAATATGTAATCAAGTTTGGTAGATTCCCTTTAAAACTACCTACAACTATACCGTAAGTGAAATTTTTTTTTCAAGGAACTGTCTCAGGTAATAGCAAGCACTTGTGCACTTAAGTATACAGTAATATGAATATTTTCTTACAATTTCTTACTTCTTACCAATAACATGATTTTCCTATGCTGACTCGCTGACTCAAGTTCCCTTTAGAAATTACATATAATGAAGAATACTGTCTTTTAAACTACATCAATAAATCAAGGAAAATTTTCTGGTTGGCAAATAAATAATTTAAAGATAATCAGTACTTTGTGCAATTTAAAATACATATGTACATATGTGCATGCACATATGAATATACAAATACATATGTATATGCACATAATCTAATAATAAGAAAACAAAAACATTGTTCAGCAGTACACAGACACCATCTATAAAATATATCATGGTATTACATGGACAGAGAAAAAAGGCACCCCACAAAATTCTAATACTGCAAGTGTTCACAATCATTTGTGGTTTGGCATGGAAGTACACAGGTCTTGACAAAGACAAAATTTCCAAGTACAGAATAAGCCACCCTCCAAAAAAGTGATTATGTTTAATAAAAATACATGACAAAAGCCTAAGAAAAGTGTTCAATTTTTGATAAAACAAGATTTTTTTTTTAGGGAAGTCAAAGTTTAAAAGATAAAGAAATGCTGAACATTATGCAGCACTTCAAGTACCATGTCATGAATGATACAGGTAAATGTTAAATAACATGCAGCATTTCAAGTACTATCATAAACATTTATCAGAGATTCGTCTTTTGTTTTTCTCTTCAGTTCTATTGTTGGGATCCTTGTAGTTGAACAGCTTAATAGGGTCAGACAATATTTGCAAAAAAATAAAGTATCTAATTCAGTAACTGTCACTCAATAATTTTCCAAGAGTTATGATTAACCGTAAGTTTTGATGAGTAATTACAAGAGTGTTCATTATAACACATAAGGCTGGCATGCTATGGAACTGGAAGCAAACAAGGAAACAGAGCAAGATAGGAATGACAATACTGTAGGATATTTCCGTTTAGTAATACCTCATTAAACAGGCTATGTGATTTAAGCACAGAGTTACTGCTTTCACACTGGACTTCCATCCAAACAAGAGGCAGAAAAAGCTTCCCATTATCAATTTTGCCATCAAAAAAAGATTACCAATTCTGTTCTTGAGAACCTTGAAATTTTTTTTAGCCTTATCATGCTGTTTTCTTCCAGTGCACTAACAACATGATCAAAAGAATGTTAATTCTATGAAATATACTGCTGACAAAGCTAAGAAAACTTTGTGTAGTTTTTGTACATAGAATTCATCAATATCCCATTAATACACAACTACATTATTGGAACCAATTTGGACAAACTTAATGATGAGCTGGACTGCCAAGAGGCGAGCTGGTTCACAGCAATGAGTGTATTTTTGTTTTTGGTGTGTGGTGCATAGACTGGCTGAGGGGACATACACCTGGACTCCAAATGCAGTAGCTAACTACCTCTCTCTTTCTCTTCTACCCTTTTTGACAATTTATGCTGGCTGAAATATTTATTTATGATTTTGTGTATAGGGGAACAAATCATTGCATACTGTTCCTTAACTGCTCAGGCTAAACACTAGTGTACCATCAGTGTGTTCAGAATTTTTTTTGTTTTGTGGTATAGGGGTACAAATCATTGTCTACTGTTCCTTAACTGCTAAGGATAAACACTGGCGTACCATGAGCGTGTTCACAACGAAGTGGTAAACAATATGCATCAATTAATAGAGCAGTGGCCTATATTCTATATGCTAATTGTTACTGCTTCTTGCATGGAGGATACACATAATTTTACAGAAAACTAATCTACTTCAGCTACCAAGCTATAAATTTTGAAAAAGTTAGGAATGAGGTTGTGGCTTCTTTCAAGATGGAGTATAGTTTTGGAGTCTGCCGTCTTCAAAATCAGGTCTGCTAAGAAGTCCTGGAGAAAGAATGCCCACATAAGTCAGCCAGACTCCCAAAAAGGGTCAAAGTGCTGATGCTTACTTTCATGGGAAAGCCTAAGCACAAAGATCTTCCAAAAACCAGGTTTGCATGGTATAAAGAGGAAAGGGCCACGGGTGTGATACTAAGTGAAAATCATTCTAAAATACACTCACACAGTTTGTTGATCTCAATGACATCCACAATGTCTTGGCAAGACACACATAGCTCCAGTGATTAGGGAGAGGAACAAAATGAGAATGATAAGCAAAAAGCTCACTGTAGACGTAATAATTTTTACATCTTTAATCAAAGGCTAAGCTTCAAGATTCAAGAAATTCCACTTACCCTGTGCTTAAGAACTATAAAAAGATATGAAACAGTCTTCATGAAAAAATTCCCAACAACACTCAATCTTGACCCCAAACTTCAAAACCAGCAAGAAATGGATCTTAACTCTCTTGTGATGTCAACACCAACAGGAGTCATTAAACTTATGGTTGTGGGAACCCCAAGAAGACTGGGAACTTGTGCTATATTTGGTCATGATGCCTGCCTTCTGGCAGATCTACTCAAAAACATAGTTCATCAGTTATCTTTCCTGACTGGTACAAAATATTTATGCATGCTCTGATGAAAGCGCTTCTAGATAGTGCACTAGCTCAATAGTGTTTTGACCACTTTTGACAACAAAATTAAGTTCCTATCCCCCTACCTCCGAACACTAATTACCTGATCCAGCCTGTATATCAGGAAATCATAATTGTTTGCAAGAAGCTACACCAATGCAGGATGCTGGATGCCAGTATGATTACTGGAATTGAGCCTGAGGGAAAGACAGACACCTGAGCAGCCACGTCCCAGGAAAACATCAAGAAATACTGAAGCATACCACCATACAAGATCAGGGATTGCTGGATAAGGTTGACAAAAAGGACCTTAAATAACGGGTATAGGAAAATTATCGACCAATACAGACCTGTGAGAGAGTGGGAACCTAGCTTGGTTGGTGCTTGATGTGAAGAATACCAGGACCTCCTTCAACAAGGTGGAGAGCTTGCTCTCACCATTGAGGACTTCATGGCTCAACTGAATGTAGATAAGGATGATTCAGGTGAAAAGCAGACACAATAAAATCTCCTTAAGCAGCTTGGACATTGCTCAAGAGAATGACAATGCACATGACCCTGTATCAATGGCAAAAACTAACTTGAACATAGCCCTCAACCTCATCCTAGAGGCATCAAAAACACACATTAACCTTATTTGATCATTTGTGGGTCCTGAGGACCAAAATCATGAAGAACAAACTTTTAAACACATATGTTTAGCAGAAACTCTAATTCTTACAGCCTGTCACGGCACTCCAGTTCCAACTCTATGAACTTTTCACCTGCCATCCTTGCCACAGCAAGTCTTTATGGGATGTTAACACTCAGCCTCAATTTTAGGAACAATGCACCTGCAAGACCTCTGAACCATCCAACTAAGCTCCCTGCATGATACAAGCCAGATCTGATTCTGTAGAATGAAAAATGAATGAAGAGAAAACAGTATGGCATGGGAAGATTAGAGCACCTATCTGGCAACCTCTGCTAAATCCCACACCCTCTATACCACATATACATGTAATAGTAATTTCTGTAATTACTTTACCTTTATATTTCAATGATTTTTAATATAGCCTGAACTTTCTGGTAGCCAACCACCTTTGTTCATCAGTCAGTCTTGATAAATGGGGTTCTACCCTACTTCAGTTTCGCACTAGTGGAGTACCAATTGACTATGTGATTATCACATTAGTCGAAGTTCCCTAACAATGAACACTTCATACTACCCACATAACCATTAAATAAAAATAATAAAGCTATCTATAAAACCATTAACCCTCTTTACAACAGGATGGCCCATGGAAAGTCTTTTCATTATTTTGATTATAAATCCACACATGAAAACTTAAAGAAATTACACGACCACACAAAATAACTTAGTTGTTTTGATAAGTTACGCCAATGTTGCTTGGATTCTGAATAAAATATGAGTAAATATGTGAAAAAAATTGTAAAAAAGGATAAAATCCATATCAAATTTTTTTCCATTATCAAAAATATACTACTTCTGAATTCAACAAAACTGAAACAAATAGGCCTTGATATCATGCTTTTCTGCATTTAGTACCTAAAAGTAAGTAATTGGTCAGTATAAAAAGTTCAACATATAAAAACTAACAAATCGTCTTTGAAATATATTCAGTTCGGCAGAGTAACAAGCAGTCCCGAAATATATTCTTTTACAAATGTAAACATTTTCATATAACTTAGTGCAAGTGTAAGTAAACTTCTCGACGCAGTAAAATACCAAATCAACGACAGCTTTAGAATAAGCAATAGCTAATTCAATATTCATTTTTTTCAAAAAAGAAAAAGTTAAGTATTTTTAACAACATTATTATTCTAACAGATATTAATGCAAGTGACCATGAAATAACTTTATTTATAAAAATGCTAGCTCCAGCTTAATGAAACCTAGCTTGACTGAGAAAAGCCATCTGTTACCATGTATATAATCCAATAAGAGGAAGCACAAAGAACACAGTTCATTCTATAATTAGGTAGTCTTTTAAGACCTGTCATGGAGTTAAGCATGAAGTGATTGGATTTATTTTACACATTAATTTTGTTTCATAATACTTCAAAATATACAGCTATATAAAAGCGGAAGCGGTAAAATTCCCTGATATCCACTCTCCTCAAGCTATGATTTTTATAAACCTTATGAAACTGTACATTTCTACTATTTAGCTTTAATGAATAGTTTACTGATAAAAGATATAAAAATAGGACTCTTTCTCATCTAAGTAATAAGAAATGCATTCTAACTGCCAATATTCCAAAAAGGCAAATCACCTGAATGACAAGAAAGACAGTAAGCAAAGGATATGACCCACGGTTGTGGTTTGTGCATTTCACCTTGAATGACACTTTTATAGAGTTAAGACATCCAACACTCCTTTTTCATCTGCTTCCATCAGCAGGTCCAGAAGTCTTCCATTCAATATTTCATTGTTGCCCTCAACCAGTTCTCGACCAATTGGACTCAAAACTTTCTTGACACTTGCTCGCATTATGTACGACGACGAGGGTTTAAAGGCAAAGGATATGACAACTTTTGCCATCCCAGCCTTTATCTTGTCTATAACCACTTTACAGGGGCGACAACAGGTATGAGTAAGGCATGTTGAGCCACCATGATTAATGTTCTCTCCCGCCTTACTCAGAGTTCCCTGGATAAGGCACATCCCCATGAGGAACCCTACAAGTGATGTTCTTTCAAATTCTGCTTTAAATTGCTCGTAATTCCAGTTTGGCACAGGGGTACCCATCTTTGTTGTTGCTTCAGTGAAAGTTGTATGGTAATGCCTCAAAATTTCTTCAGCATGGTCTCTTCTCATTTCAAACGATGTTGACGTGTTGAGTAAGTAATGCAAGTCAAACACAGGATTGTTCCATTGGGAAATCTGCCAATCGATCAACTTAAGTGACTCGATGGATTTCTCTCCATCTTGTGTTGCAGTCCTGTGTCTGAACATGAGATTACTATTCCAGAAATCTCCATGTGTGAGACACAGAAACTTGTGTCTTGTCTGGTCATCCCACATTGCTGCAAATTTGACAGGCAAGGTAGTCTTACCTGTTTCTAATTTGTAAACCATGTCTTCATAAGTCTTTTTACTTTTTAAAAATGTAATAGAATTTGCTAGTGAAGCCCACACAACAGGTTTAAAAAATGTACTTATAGCATTACTGAACTGAAAGCAAGGGTACTTCTCAAGAAAGCTGTGAGATTTATCATATGCATAAGAAACTGCATGCAACCTGGCTATATGATTTACAGCCAACTTCGCATGCTGAAAGTCCAAACCCTCTTTTTTTGGATTAGTTTCATAGCCTAATACTTTGATATTCTCCATCACCAATACATATTCTTTCTCGGTACACTTGCCATAAATAAACTGTGGGAGGTCCAAACGGAACTCGTCATTGGCATGGACAGCTTGGAAATCATTAAGTTCATTCACTACTTCAGAATACATCATGAGTTCCTTTATATGATAACCACAGCGCTTTATGAGCTCACAAGAGAAGGGGTCTTCAGTCAAAAATTTGACAATGAGGTTGTATTCCTTTTCTTCAGGGGTGTCCTCAGGCCTTCCCCCATCAGAAATTAATGCTTTTACATCAAGGAGAATGAGTTCGGCATTGAAGCTTTCTCCAGGTTTCGTAGCTGTGAAAAAATAAAATAGTCTTTAGGAATGAGAAAATCAAAACATAAAATGTAAATTTCTAACCAACCAACAATAGTTCGAAGAAGTGCTATCCTGACAAATATGGAGACTGAAACTCACTCTCATTCTTTAATGTTAGGAAGAACACGGCTTTGATTAAATGTGATGCACAGTGCTTTGTTATGCAATGGTAAACAAAGGAAAAAGCTAGTATGGTAGACCTTGACTGACCACTTTGCTGTTATACCTTGCAGAGCTGGTGCAGCCAAACTCAATACTTTGCTGGTCCCATGCCCCTTGAGCCACTTACCTAGCCATAAATTCTAAAACAATGGTTTGGCACAACTGTTGTAATAACACATGTTCATAGGTAATACCTTCACTACTTTGGTTTAATGCAAGGAAAGTTTTAACTATATAAAAACATATAAGGTCGAGTGTCAAAAGCTATGCTGATGTCAACTGCCACTATCACAGAAACTAGTATTTTTTTTCATACACATTCGCCATTTCACGCATTAGCGAGGTAGCAATAAGAACTGATTTCCTACTTAATCGCTGCATGTCATAGAAGTCAACTAAAGAGGGTGGGAGCAGGGGTCTGGAAACTCTTCCCTCCTTGTATATTCAATTCCTGAAAGTTGGAAGAGAAAAAGGAGGCAAGTAAGGAATGCTCATCCTCCTCAAAGGCTCAGGCTGGGGTATCTGAATGTTGGAATCATTGCATTAATATCATAAAACAAAAACTGGAATGGTGCATCTCTTTGCACAATCTGCTATTCATAATGAATATCAATATCTGAAAGCCTACCATTTCTTATAGTATATGATTTGACCGTGACTGAAGTTTGTGGCGCCTTCTTTTTTTCATATTCAGTAAGCATAAACTCCACCCATGGTTTGGTGATCTGTGAGCTTGAGGACGGAGACTTCATGGTGATGATGACAAATGATGATCTTCACAAGTGCATTCAGCGCTTGAAACTTTTATTTCTATCAGCCATGCCAATAACTGCAATGAAAAGGAATGAAAAAATTTAAGAAAGAGTGAAATCTTGTCAAAAATTCTAATAAGGCTGTACCACACAATACTGATAAAAACTACAGAGAATTACAAGAAAAAAAAAGAGAATGCAGTGACAAAGTATTCTCAGATATGCCTCAAAACACTGGAATAACTCAAACACCCTAAAGTTTTCCAGAAAGCCAGAGAATATTGCCGAAAGTACCAATAGAATATGCCATAGTTGACTCTTCAGAAAAAAGAGTCAACTTTGTTTATGTATTTAACAGACTATATGTTTAGTACCATGAAAAGCTGAATGTTTCTATGTCATTCTGAATGGTGGGCATTTACCTAAGTCAGGTATCAACAGAACTAACATTATTCTAATCTTTTAACGAACATCCAGAAAACTTGTAATTTGATGACATCTGTTATTAGCCATCAAGATGAAGGTTAGTGAAGGCTCAGCTGGTATCTAACTTATAAAAGCCAATAACAGTTGTAATTACAATCAGTCTCAGAACTCAGTTCATTCAAGCCATCCACTATTCATACTTTAAAAGTACTTTCAATCTTTTCTACCACATTCTCTGGCCTCTGGTTGTCTAACTATGCATCTTTCAAAAAATTGCTCACTGTCTACACCACCATCAAGTTGGTTTAAAGGCTTAAAGGCTGTGATCTGGTCATCCCTCACTCTTCTTTCTTCCATTATGGAATACTTGAGACCTCTAACCTTTACCCTTAACTTAGTTCTCTCGCTTCTGGTGCCATATAAAATGCCCACCCGTGGCCATTCTATATCAGTTATTTATCCTTTCAGTGCAGTGACCAAATTCAAGAATAGCACATTCTAGCTTTGACCTTATGTAAAGTGTGAACAATTTGCTGATTATTTCCTTATCCATGAACAGTGATGTCATGAAAGAGTGCAATTTGATCTTGATACAGCACATGCAACAAAATTACTCCCATTTTTTCATTGTACCATGAGCTGTCATGATACAATGCGAGCCCAGCTAATCATGCTCCACAATGGTTCAATGCTGAACATGCTATTCTGTCCACTGCATCAGTTCTCTGTCACCATTCAAAAAGTAAGGATGCATCGTTTCTCTACTTGTATGTCTCTACATTCCTACCTGCCTGAACCACACACCACTATGTCTAGTGTCCAGCAAGTGAGCCTTTTCAAGATAGAGAACTCTTACAATGAATGAGATGCATTTCTGAGGAATGAACATTAAGCAAAAACTCTTTTAAATGGGTTTAAGGTTCCTGTGGAAATTCATTACTGACTGTCAATTCTTACACTAATAAGTGCAACAGAATGGCTTACTTCTGTAACAGTAGTGGCTTTGTAAATGTTATATTGATGTTCTATAGATGAAAAGTGAAGACTTTGTTACTGTAAATACCATTTAACATGAATTCACAAAATTGTCAGAGCTTGCACTTTGGCTGGTCAATGGTGCCATGCTACAACAGTGTGCCTACTCCTTCCTAACCTGCTGTCCATTGGCTCCAGTGGCTTATTCTTTGTGTGGGAAAAATCTGTTGCAACTGAGGATGTGTGGTGATCTGATTGGTTCTTTTCAACATTTCACCGTTATCATGTAACGTTGTAATGGTAGAAGAAGCTAGTCAAAGCGATTGTCCCATGTGTGCCTGATGCTTGCCTTGCTCAACCTCCCATATTACCTGCATCTTTAAGGCTATATCTATCACTTTCCTTGGCACCTTGGATGTTTCACCTATACTCAAACTTGCAGGCCATTTTCCAGACATTACAGATCTAAAATGTGCTCTAAATAAGGGAGTTGGGGGTGATGCACTCCCTAATATCAACAACAAGGCTCTTGTCGGCCATCTTTTTTTTTAGTTGCTGGTAAATACAATGCTGGGCGATTCTGTATGAGAATGTGCTATTTTCTGAATACTAAATACTAATTGTTAATAATGTCCAAAAAGGTGACACCTGTATGACAATAATAAAAAATTTGACTTATTTCATGTTTCAAAGATACAATATATTTCCAATCAAGGATTTTGGGAAGCTGAACATGAGGATGACCTTAAAAATGCTTGATTGGCTGTTTCCAAGCAAAATTCACTATCTTACATTTTACATGCATTACAATATAAGTGACAGTCTATAGTCACAGGCTTACCTTAATTAAATGTGACACCTCTCAGCCACTTACTTGTATACATATCCTGCAATAATTCGTTACTGTACTGCAATAGTCTGCCATCATCACTGAACTCCATTTGTCCTAGTAGTTTCTCTATTGTAGACATGTTTCAAAAGCAACATTCCCTGTGCTTATTGCTCACCGTGCTACAGTTAGCCAGAAAGAAATCCAAGTGATGGTGGATGTATTATTGCCCATTTTCTGACAGGACGACAAAAGGTTGTAGTTTATGCACTTCAAAAGAAGCTTCATGCTGTCATATAATTAATTCATAAGGCCTGCATAAGCAATCGGAACTGATGGCAACACAATGCCATCATGCTGCAAAACAGCTTTTAGATTCAACTCTGATGAGTCTGTGGACAGTCTCCACCCCTCAGGGTTATCATTAACAATGAGGGCTGCCATCAGAAAATCTACATCATTGCAGGCAATGATGGGGTGAAATCTTCCTGGTGAGCACAAAACATAGACACTGATATTTTCACCAAGGAGAATACATTGTTACAGTCTTGAGCCAAATACTTCTCCCATACTCTTTGACTGATCCAGATCTCCAACAAGGATGCTTAATTCCTTCTGCATAATCCTGTGTAGTTCAGCAGACATCACATCAGGTGAGAAATTGGGATCTATTGATGTTGATGGTCCACATGTTTCACATATTTCATCATCCTGTTCATCCTCTGATTCCATGTACAAAGAGTCCAGGAGTTCCAGAATGGGAAATTCTTCACAGTAGGGTACTGGGTGCATGGCAGATAGTATATTTGGATAGCTTAAATTTCAGTTTTTCTTTTTGGAAATACCTTGCTGGACTGGAGGCACCATGTAAAAGTAAAAGTCACTGACGTAGTCTGTCAGTCCCTTCCACATCGTGGGAATGACAAAAGGCATTGATCACCTTTAGCAATTCCACCAGCTACAAAGGTTTGTTGCGCATGAATTGCAGCATATGTGTGGGGGCCAACTCTTGTCTTGGTCCCCCAACCTTACAGCCAAAGTAAAGATTGTAGCCTTTCCTGATGATTAAGATCATGGAACACTTCTGTGATGCAAGTCACCTCGAACAAACATAAAAGTTGTCTATACTGTTCAAGTACTTACAAGGCATCCTTGTTGACATTCAGCAGTCACTTAACAGTCAGTCACATATAGCCCTTAGCTTGACTGGAGCAGTACATTTCAGCACATGACAATGCAGAAAACCGCAAGTATTGTATTGTATCTGTATAAAGAAAATGGCTTGCACTCTAATTTTATTATTAAGACAGCTCTTACTTGAATACAAACTTTGGGTTATGAACCATCAACTGCATGATAAGAGCATGACATGAACAGATATGTGGGGTACGAAAAAACTTCAGAAATGAATATGACACATGTTCACTAGACGACTTCCTGGATGAAAATGATTAGAGGCAAGCACGTAAGTCAAATCCCTGGGTGCTGACTGCAACATCCACTTTTGCACACAATCTTGCCAGAGCTTGCCTGAAAGTCGCGCAATGCCAAAACCAGTGCAAGCCGTATAAACTGGAACCCAACCTTAATTTTCAAAACTAGAGCCAGTTAGCAACAAAAATTTGAAAAGGTTAGCTACTTTCAATTCAGATGTAATTTGGCTGTTGATGAGTGTAATCACTGGGCCAATGACAAAAGTATGCTCTCTGTCAAGCACTGTTACCTCATACATGCCGAGAAGTTTCTCCCCTCCTCTAAATGCATGTGTTTGACAGTTAAAAGACTGAACTGATGCGAATCATGGTAGGCTATACACAACTGTCTTAGAAAGTGCAAAAATCATGGAGGTTGATATGCTTGTTGGTTCTTTTTCTCATATATCTAATGGATTTTATCAATCTTTGTGTTTTGTATGGTTCTAAAATTTGCAAAAACTTTTCTTCTACAGGAAAAGTTGATATATTCAATATAATGTGATGTAAAGGAATATATATCAACAAAATGCCAGTTGATCTACTGGTCCCGTACATCTCTAAACAAGGCCACCAAAACTACATTGCATCGTCCTTCCTTTAAAGAGCACTTTCAATCCCAAAAATCTTAAAATTCTTTCACATAAATTATCAGTTTACCCATTCACTGAAACCAGCTTGGATTACCTGGTCAATGTGTTCTGTAATGGGCATGTAGTGTTTAAAGCATACACAAAGAGTTGCGGAATACAATTTGGAATATTACATTCTATTCTACAATACTTAATAAGGCATCAGTAGTGAGGATTATGTATATCGGAGAAAATGTAGGATTAAATGATGTAAATGTTGATAAAAACCTTACAAAAAAATGAAAAAAAACATGAAAACTCACCTACACTTCCCCAGTAGCTAAAATCTATACAAAAAATAGCGACACTAAATTGGTCTACTGCTGGGAATCACATGGAATGGCTGCTTGTGGGGAGGTTAGGTGGTGGTACCACTAGCCACTCAGTGTGTCACCTGTTTTTTGACATCTGTTAGTAAGTAGTATGACGCTAAGTCATGGGTGTCACTGTACATCTCGTTAGAATACTGAACATAAAAGTAAATCTCAACTACTAAAGAGGTTATGTTAGACTTTCACAGATTCGATTGATTTTTATAAGCATTTTACATACTTTTACATTAATCAACTCCATATTTTCCATGATAGAACTTACACTACCATCTCCTTATCTTGGTGATTTCTCAGTGCATGGATACATGTGTTCTTGCTAACGGATTCTGATGAAAGTGGTACAAATGGGTTCCTTACACTAGTCAGTTTTTCTCCTGTACCTTTGAAGTAAAAGGGAAGCGGTGAGGTAAAAGCATTCTATGTAACCTGAACAGAGTGTAAAGAATCCACTTTCGTCAAAAGCCAAGTAGTCTGTGACCAGATGCAATTCCATAAGCGCCATTTACTTGGGCTCATAATTACATATCCTGTGGACAGTTAACAACATACATTCACCAAGTGCCTTGTTCTGATTCAATATACCTTTACTCAGTTAATCAATTAACTTCCAAACCCAATAAAACCATGCACTCTCTCAAAAAAGTGCTAAGTGGATTTATGTTGTCAGCAAGTATGCCTCCTGTGGCCAGCACAATGTAAGAAACATTAGAAGCCTGAAATGGTTTACATAACTTGTCTTACTGTCAGATAAGTGCTACACTTTGATGCTAGGTTGCTTTATCATTTAACTGATGTTAAAGGTGGGTGGTAACTAACATCCAATGCCCTGTACATGAATGCTAAAGCTCAAAACAAGCATAATCCCATTTGCACAGTTGTTCCATCTTGAAATGTTCTACAAGTCACGTGATCAGTCATAGACAATTTATAATGCCGAAAAAAAATTAATGGCAAGTAATTGTTTTCACTATAATCCCTCTCAGAAACATTCCCAATCCTCTGAAAACAAATTGTTGTTCCATCTACATAAAAATCAATTTGACAAGTCAAATTCTACATCAATGACAAGATATTTATCTATGTATATATCAACACCTTTTATGTTCCTGGAAAATCATTACATCGTTAATCCTTGTGTTTATCTCCTGAAAATTATGATGGATGGTGCTATTTCCTGAATATCATAACAAAGGAATGTGTCATCCTTAATAATGGTAATTAGCCAATAGCAGACTGCAAATTTCATAAGTGCTTCAAAATGGATGTTAGGTCTGTTGCTTTAATTTCTTATAATACCTTACAACACATTATTATCTAATGCCACACTATTCATATTCCTCCTTGCTATCTGGTTATTCATCAATGAATTATAGAAAATATTGGTATAACTGGAA
>JAUTXX010517772.1:0-11583 GCA_032273605.1 Panulirus laevicauda | reverse complement strand
CTCATTCTCTCCATGTGACCAAACCATTTCAACACACCCTCTTCTGCTCTCTCAACCACACTCTTTTTATTACCATAAGCACTCAAAAAGCAACTGAAAGTCATCAAGGAGGCTGAATTCATCAATCAACAAACTAGTATCACCAACATACTACTAAAATAATGAAACCAAACTGACAAGATTACGCCATACCTTCAAGTCATATTTGAGGAATGCAACAAATAACCATCTTTACTTCAGTACCATGTCCCAAACTGCCATACCGCTGATACTGTGAGGTACTAATGAGGAAATTGTTTTATCATCTTTCTTTGTCGCTATACCTTCTTCAAATCCCCCCAACCCCACCCATGCAACCTTCTCCTGAAAAGTAAGTTACCTGCTCACTAACTAATAAAAAGTTAGGCAATCTCTGGGAACCTAACATCTTGGTCTAGGGAGAAATCTCCTGAATTTGTTGCCATCTGGCCTAAAACTGCTCCACTCTTTATTATGTTATGCGCTTTCATGTTTTGTATATTTCTCCCCAACTAAATATAACTCCAACTATTTGATCTCCTGCCATGAAGCATTGCCCTTCACAATCATGTGCTGAAATCCTAGATGCAAGAGATTTAAATACATACTAAGACTGGTTAGGTTCTATACAGGGTAATCCGAGTGGAGTTGAGACACCTTTCTTTTTCTCTACTTACCAGGAACTTTTCCAACACACTTGACCTACTTTCACCCCTGAACCCTCTCATTATTCAAGCACTTTTTCTGCCCGTGAGGGTCCTTTGACCAAAATCTTACTTCCATCGCTTCCAATTGGGCACATCCATCTCCTATATCCACCCTGAAACAACAACTCTGGCATTTTGGAAGAACTCAGCAGTCATCCCTGTACAGTTTCTTTACTGACCTTTCTTAGGATAAGTTTTGCTTCACTAGCTGAGACACCTCAAGCTGTGCTGACCATACAATGGGTTATCTTGGCTGGAATGAAGAATACATCCCTTTTTCTACCAAAAGTTTCTCACTCTAATCACAGTTTCATTGCTTCTACTCTCATGACATTTGTATCAGGGACAAAGTTTATCAGGTAATGAAACTTTTCCCTTCCCCTGAATCCCACCCCACTTATCTTTCTGCTCAGAATTAACCAAACCTTCATAAAAAGAAACTGTGTTGATCTGACTTCTTCCCCTTCATAATTCTCTCTAGTCCTTAACAAAATGCATGTAAAACAACCTCTATAGTCAACCATACCTCCTCTCTTCTGACCTAATTATTCTATAGCTTACTCTCCAGCTGATAAACCCTCTGCTTTCAGTACCTTATTGTCCTCTAATTCTACTTTGGATGATTCTGCATGTATTCGTCCTGCCCATCTCATCCCACACTGAATCTATGCCCTCTCCTATGTTTTCCTTGGGCAGGTTCTTCCAGGTACTTTCCCAGCTTCAAGTTGACAGTTTGCCTTTGTTTGCTTATTTCATCTCTGTCTCACAACCCTAATTTTCCTTCCTTCATACTTCAGTATACCCTATCCTGTAGAAAGGAGACCAATCTAAACCTTCCAAATATTATCGCATTGCTTTCACTTCTATTGTCTCCAGAGTTTTTGAAATTCCTTAATTCTCACTTTCTCAAACACTTAGAATCCAATTTCCCTCCTTCTGATCACAGATGTGGCTTTTGCACTGCAAGGTTTACTGGTGATCACCTCTTTTATATGACTCATCTTCAGTACTCCTCCCTCATGGACTTTGGTGAGCCCTACATTGATTTCCCTTGACATCTCCAAAGCACTTGACAAGGAGTAGCACTATTCTTTGCTTTCTGAACTTCCTTCCCTTGGCTTTTCTGCTTATTTCTCTTCTCTTATGCATAGTTTCCTTTCCATGCAGTCCACTGCAGCAGTAACTGATAGAGCAATTTCTCACTCTTGTTTTAATAACACTGGTGTCCCTTAAGGTTCTGTCCTCTCTCCCACTCTCTCTTCTCTCCATATATGATTTTTCCTATTCTACATCTAACCCCATTCACTCTGATACTGACAATTCCTATTTTCAAACTTCACTAATCGCTTCCTCCAAATCCATTCCCATTCTCATTCTCTTTCTCATACTGAACACATCTGGTCTCTTAATTCAAACCTGTGTAATATCTCAGACTGGGGTCACAGAAATCTGGTGAAATTCAATTGCATCAAAACACAATTTCTACCTGTATCACTCCAGAAGCATCACTCATTTCCCTCTGTTCAGTTTCAAAACACCACCATTCATCCTTGCAATAAAATAAACTCTATCCGTGGAACCTATATAATCAATATTGCAATTTTGTTCCCCAAAAGCGGGGGTTTATGTAGTGTAGGTGCTTCAATCCTTTCTCTTTTGAGCATATCTACAGGGGAACTTCTCATTCAAAGGCAGTTGATCATTTCCCTTCTATTTGATATCGTAAATCACTGAATCTGCAGGAGCCCTATAAAAGAGGTCCTTGGGTTCTATAATCAGATAATGTAACTATTTGTATATCAAAGGAAGGGAGTTCGACACTCGTAGAATCCCATCTCCTGAACTTTCTCTATCATTAAGTACAACTTCTGTCTTTTTTCATCAGAATTCACAATTTCACCCCTTAGCATGCTTCATTCACCCACTTTGGTGATACATACTATGAAAGAGCTTCTTTACACCTTTCATAAGTTACTTAATTTCATGTGGCCTTTGGTGACCTAACTTTGCATCTCAAAAACTGTTTAATGTTGGCAATATCAATCTGGGATTAAGTCTACCCTTACTGTTCTCTTTTCCATGCTGATCAAATCCTATGACCTTCAAACTTTGCCCATCATTCAGCTCTCCTACTTCTAGAATAATTTTTGTTGTCCTCCCCAAGGCTTTCACTATATAACTATTAGTCATTTGTGCTTCTATATGTGCTGTGACCACACTTGAGAAAAATATTCATATTTGGGACTATCATATGACATGAGTAATTTGTTGAACATATCCTTTTCCAAGCACTTAAAAGCAATTGAGAGTTTTTGTCAGCAGACAATTTGTCGCTTCTCCACTTTTCCCAAGGAAAGTGTTCTGTGGGACAGGTTAGGTAAGGTGAGGAACCCCAAGTCCCTCTCATACACAGATTGCTGTAGCTTTTTTCATGCTAGATTATATTTATACTGAGACCTTACACCATTGTGCCCCATCTTCACTGCTCTGCATTTACACGGAGTGAATTTCATGAACCATATATTAAACTAACTCTGGAGCATGACCAGGTCCTCTGAAGGTGATGCTTGGCAACATTTGCAAACATACTCAGGTATGTGTTCAGTTCTTCTAGCAAGTCATTTATACAGTTCAAGAAGATCAATGGTCCTAAGACCCAGTGGCATGCCATTAATGACACCTAAATCATTTTGAGATGTATTCATCTATTTGTAAAGTACAGAGGAGTTCTTCTCTCATATAACCCCATCTCTTTTACCATCAAACAGCCCTAGAAACATTTGTATACTGCCTGTATTTACAATTTCATTGCTTTGAATATTCCAAACATTCACCATCCAACACTAAAATGGTAAGTCTTCACATCCTTTCCAACAATGTATTTGCCTAGCCTCTTGTTATGAACTCTGGGTACTCTAACTGTATCTCATGAAGAACTGTTCACTATAAACATCATCCAAATGATTTAGAAACTTGAAAGCTGTAATCATGTCACCACTACCCCTTCCCTCCTTCATGGTAACCTCAGACTGTAGATCAACTCTTTCATGTACCATCTTAATTGCCCTTCTCTTGAATATTTGTACTTCCTTAGGTGTGATGACCAGACTTAATAAGCATAATCCTATTTTGGTCTTACACATGTTCTTTCCTATCCAAGTATGTAAAGGTGACATACTTTTATCAGACTCTGCCAGCTTAGCTATTCTTTTCCTGATGTGGAGCTCAGGCTGCATGTTAAGCACAATTCTGGTCCCTAGATTTCACAAAGACTCCTGTAGTTTGTTTCCTATAAGGCTATAAGTGTACTGAGCCCATACTTCACTAAGTCCCATTATTATTACTACGCACATATGCAGATTAACCATCATCAATCATTCATCAGACATACTTTGAGTTTGTCTCTGTACATTTGTAAGTTTATGCAATCATCAGTATTCCTTGCTTCTATCATGACCTTGGCATCATCTGCAACCATGTTCAGGTAAGAGTCCAGTCCCACAGAAAAGTTGTTTTCATATACTAAGAACAGCGGGTCCAAAAAAACAAGCCTGGCATCATTCTACTAGTGAGACCAACCCATTTTGATGATACTCCTCTAAGCTGCATATTTTGCTCCCTTTCATTAAGTTAATTTCCTGCCTGTTGATGTGGTTTACCTATTATTCCTGCTTGTAGAACAAGTTTCTTAATCAACCTCTGAATGAGGTACAATGTTACAAGCTTTTTCATAATCCAGCAATACACAGTCTACCCATCAATCTTTTTGATTCAAGAAAGAACTCACTCTGTCTTAGAAGTCTGTGAGATTTATAATCCAAGATCTCTTTCCAAAAATTTATGTCTATCAGTTAGGTAATTTCTCCTTTCTAAGAAGTCATCCAATTGTTTTCTGAGTATATTTTCCAGAGTTTTAGATATCACACTCATCACAGAAACTAGTCTGTATTTCAGTGCAATTTGCCACTCATCTTTCTTCCACACCCCTGGCACTTTGCCTTCCTCCAGTGACCCACTGAACAATATTTCAAGCAGTCTTGGAAGTGTCTTTGCACATTCCTTCAACACATATGAAGGGACTTCACCAAGATCATGTGTCAGAGTGATTCAACTGCTTGATTATGTCTTTTCAATTAGTGCATAATTACCTTTTTGTATTGTATGGGGAGGGAGTTTTACAAACGTGAGGCCCCATCTACTAAATAATCAGAACCTATAATATTTCTGTATGCTGTCTGCGTTGTCATAATTACTTTTTTTTTTCATTCATGCACCTTATATAATAAAAGTACTTCTTTAGCTATGGTGACCAAACTTGAAAAGCATACCCTAGTTTTGGCACAATGTAAAATGTGACCAGCTTACTGAATATTTTCCTATCCATGAACTTGCATGCAATTCTAATATTTGTAAACAGACAGATGGTCTTTGTAATTATTCTCCTAAGGTGGGAGTCTGATGACAAGTTAAGGAAGATGTCGAATCCCAAGTCTTTCTCACACACAGACCCATGCAGCTAAATTTCTGTCAGATGATAATCAGACTCATGCAGCTTAATTCTTGTCAGACGATAATCAGACTCATGCAGCATAATTCTTGTCAGAAGATAATCATATTGAGGCAATCTTTTTACCATGATCCATCCTCTCTGCATTTTTTCAGGTTGAACTTCACCAGCCATATATCACACTGACTGCATTCTGTCGAAGTCCAGCAGGACAAGAAAAGAGGAACAAAGAAACTCTGAAAAGAACACTACAGATAAGGTAGGGGAAAATCCAAAACTATTCTAATTTATCAGTTAAGGAGCAGCTAATCAAGCTAAGGGATTCAGGAGGAAAAACTGTACAGGCTGATGTTACGATCCGTGAAGAACTGAATAACAAGTTTGTCTTCACACTATAGCCCCAGCACCAGTAAGAGGGAATGGGGAAGAGGTTTTGAAAATTGTTCAGATACCTAGAAAAGATGTTAGCAGAATACTAAAACAACTTGATCTAAACAAGTTTCATGGTCCTGATGAGACTTCATCATGTGTTAAAGGTGTGTGCAGATGTGCAAGATAAACCACTTGAAATACTGTTCAAGAAGTCACTGGGGAGAGGCATAGTGCCAAGGCAATCACAAAGGGAAAATGTCATGCCTATATATATGATAAGAGACCAGGAAGTGCTGACCTTGGGGGTCAGTCTCACTAATGAGTGTGGTGTGTAAGGTCCTGGAAAAGATTATTAGAAAGTGAGTGGATGACTCTACTCGGAGGGAATTTTCTAAGAGAGAGAGAGCATGGTTTTTGGGGAAGCAGGTCATGTGTAACTGAACTCTTAAATCATACAAGTGAATGAGTTCAGTGCTGGACAAGATGGAAGGCAATGTGGACTGTCTGTATCTGGACAGCCTGAAGGAATTTGACAATGTACCAAACAAAAGGCTATTTGAAAAGCTGGATCATCAAGAAGAAATATGGGGAAAACTCCTGTGATAGCTAGAGATTATCTCAGTGGGAGAAATCAAATGGTACATGTTAAAGGAACCTTTTCCAAATGGGTTGAGGTAACTAGCAGTTTACCACAGAGTTTGGTTCAGGGGTAAAATAACTGTTTTGGACATTCACCTGTTTGGGAGTTGAAATTATGTTTTTCTGGTGTTTTTAGATGTTTTGTATATTCTGACTTTCATTTCTGCAACAAATCACTTCCTTTTCAGATATCCCCCCTTTCATTTATTAATAATGGAGAACCTCCAATGGAAAATGAGGTATTCGGTGGGGGAAATCACAAAAAGTGGTGAATTCCTGTAGAAATGAAGATCAGAATTATTCAAAAGACATCAAAAACCATCAAAAAAACAATTTCAGCCAAACCAAACTATATCTAACAAACCTAATCTAATCAGGACCTGGATGTCCAATATGGTAATAATACTGGTTCATGGACCATTACTCATCTTGATCTACATCAATAAATTGCCTGAAGGTATGGAATCCTACTTGAATATGTTTGCAGATGATGTAAAGGTTATGAGGGAAGAAAAAACTGAGTAGGATTCCATGAGCTTACAAAAAGAAGTAAACAGATTCTAAAGTTCGTCTGAAATGTGGATGACGAAGTTCATCCCAAGCAAATGTAAATTAAGAGGATACCACAAAGCAAAAGATGGTCTCAATATGATTATTATCAAGCAGAAAATACGCTTCAGGAATATGTGTGTGAGAAGGACTTGGGAGGAGATATCATGCCTAACCTGTCACAGATTTCCACATTAGGAGAATAGTTAGGGAGGAAAACTGTCTATTTTTTATGTTGGAGGCTCTAGTCACAAATGAGTGTCTTCATCAAAGCCAGGCTTTAATTGATATATAGAATGTGAATAAAAGGGAAAAAGAGACAAGGGGAGTGAAAAACCTGCCCTTTAAAATGTGCCAGGGTATAATCATTGGGAAAGACATGAGAGGGAAGAGAGCTCCAAAGCACCATGGTGTAAGGAAAAAACACATATCAAAATGGCCCACCCTTGAGTTGCTAATGGCCCCACAGTAACCATTTGATGTAGTAGCCTGTTGAGTATTGCATGGTCTATCTTGTGGTTGGGGCACACAAGCAGTCAGCTCTCAAGGACAAAAACAAAGTAATACCTACAGAAGAAAGACAGTGAACCAACACTGTGGTGTGGGGCAAGTGGGTCAAGTTTTGAAGTTAACCTGGGAGAGTTATAAGTTGGACTACTTTCGACTTAACTCTGTCAAGTAAGGATGCACAGACAGAAGCATTTGTGATGTATGAGTAGTACTCCATACAAAAACAGATCAATCCTTTGCATAAATGGAGCAACTGTTCAAAAGAAAAGAAATCTCAACATCTAAACATTCCAAATCTCTTAAAGGCAGACTTAGCCCAATTCAGTAATGTGAGGTTTCCAAGACAGAATGAATGTTACAGTAACATAAAGTACGTCATCGAGTCCAGAGGTGGAATTACAGGACCATCAAAGGATAGAAGAAATTTGTGCGGAATTTTTGATTGGGAGATGGGCATTAAACTTAACCAGAATTCATCTACTATCAAATATCAGAGTAGCTTTTAAGTATATGGATAAGGAAATACTTAGCATGCTATTTATATCCAATATAAGGCCAAAACTAAAATATGCTTCTCAGGTTTGGTCACCACACCTAAAGAAGCACAAAGAGCTGACAGAGAGGATTCAAAGAAGGGCAATAAAGATGGTACCATTATCAAAGAAGCTAAGCAAATGGGAAAGGCTGAAAGCTTTACATTTACTCACCTTGGGAGAGATAAAATTGAGGGGTGGCCTGATCACAACCTTTAAATTTTCTAAAGAGATCAACAAAGTGAACAGTGAACAGTTTTTTAAGAGATCAAGGGATTAAGGAACCAGAGGGCACGACATGAAATTAAGCAAGAAAATTGTAAATATGAATGTAAAAAATACTTTTATAATATAAGTGTGTATGTGTGTGTGCACGAGCATGTGTGGTAACGTAGTGTTAGTGGTCTGAACCAAGGCATTTTAGCGTAGTCCATAAAACTTGGTTGTTGATGTTTGTCAAAAGTTTGGGTAAATTATGTGCTACAACTATATACTGAATGTGTGCAAATTATGCCACTGTTCATCTACTTAGTACACTACCTTATGAAGGCAGGAAATGGGATTTGGTTTGAGAAAAAGAAAGGAAAAACTGAAAGAAGAGTGAAAAATTATTTTAAAGCTCCATTCATCCAAGAGCCACATCCTTAAAAAGATTTTTCAGTCTTTTATCAAAGATGACATCCTACTAAGAGAGTGTGGAAGAGCACCATATTAAATTCCACAGCAATAAAGAATACTGAACATACACTGGAATACTTGCAAATTATGTCACATTTACTCTTATCTGTTGTTAAGTTTCCTCTTTCTAAACTTATCATGGTAAGACTGCTGGGTAATAATAAATTATAACAATCAAAATAATACTATAGTAAAATGTAAATATAAAGAGCTTGAATTCATGATGTCTACATATTCCATAAGTATCATCAAATACCTTATAAAGTTAAAAATCTTTTATTCAAAATTACTATACATACAGTTTATTGTACAGTGTTAATAAATAGTATAAACAGCATTCAGCCTTTCTGTAAGCATGCAACCTGTCTTCAGCCAGTGGAAGGAATATTTCAAAAGTACTGTACAAGAAACTCAAACAGAAATAACAACTATGCAAATGTAAAGTAATAACAACTATGCATATATAGTGAAACGAAACACTTGTTTTTATATACATTAAAATGTTATATGAACATAAACTGTAAATACCACAACACACAAAAAAGGTCACTATGCTAAATACATTACAACAAATACAGACATTACAACCTGCAAAAACTGAAGACTTATAAAATCACAGTAGAGCTATATAACTAAAAAAACTTATATTCCATGGGATGGGTTGGGATGAACACTGTGCTAGAATACAGTGTTAATCATCTACAAAGTAATTTCTACTTTGAAATGTTATTCTTATGATCATATGTACCATAATCACACTAACAGGTCAAATTCCTCAGAAACATCCAATAACACAAGACATTTATTCATGAGTATTATCTATCAAAAGATATTCTGAAAATTATCCCTCTTGATGAAGTTTTGATAATATGCAACAAAATAATCCAGTAGTATTAGTTCCACATAATCAATACAACGATGGTGAACTGTTAATTGCTGAAACTCACGAGTGACATTTGTGACACTGTGGATAAAGAAAACAGCAAAAATCATACATATGCCTATTCATGTACACAGCAACTGAGCTGCTGTATTCTGGTGTCTTTAAAAAACTTTTAATGAAAAATTGCATATTTTCTTCTGGCAGCTTCAATTAGTATAATGCAACCTTGGTGTGCAGTGAATTCACTTGTGGTTTACTAGTTAAAGCTATATTATTGCAAACAGTGCATTATTATACCATGTCCTAGTTTCACAACACTTCTGGCATGCAAGAAATCTTACTGTCTTCAGCTCAAATGTAGGTTTTTCTTTAGACTAATACAAAAAAGTTTTCATTGAAATCTTCCTTAAAATTTTGTTTAAATCCTTAAATGAAGTGATGGATTAGAGGTAAGTATGTAGAGTAATATCTAGTACTTTTAAGCTATATCTATAGATTTAAATCTAGATATTGTCCATTCCTACATAATCATATCTTATTCAATGAAATGTTTCTAACAAAGAAATGCTAAGATAAAAGTTAATTATGTTAGTGAACAGCAATGCTTTTAGTTGCAAGGAAATACTGATTTCATTGGTATCTGCAAAACAAAATCGGACCTGAAATGCTTCCCTGAGAATATCAAATAAAGTTTTCTGCCATAACTGGTGTGTTCATTTGTAACCTCCATAGTTCTACCAGCCAAACAAATAATTACTTCAAACTAAAAATAATGAAAAGGTCAGGGGCCCACAAAAAAAAAAAAATTTCTATTGCTAACTATATTCTTCATATGTAAACTTCATGAATGCTAGGAGAGTACAGAAGTGTGTCCTTTTGGATAAACATAATAAAAATAGCTTGAATTCTGGAACTATTTCTAATTTACAAATAAATTTTCATGTACTGAGAATTTGGAGAATTCTCTGATGGTTGGTAGGATGGACATAGGTTTCTACTTGTTCATATTCTGTATTGTTTCTTTATCTGTTTTGTAGAATTAAGAATTAATAATGAACTCGCTAACTGATTAAATATCACTGCAAGCTGGATAGTTTAGTACTTTGATATTTCAACTGTTACACATGAAATCACCAATACCAGTAGTTCTATCCTTGAGGAATATAAATGCATTGCAGATATCATAGGTGTAGCAGGAATGAAATACTTATTCAATACGAGGAAGTAACCAGAATAAATCTATTAAAGCCTCTGACCAGATGCCCACATTTGTTTGGCTGTCTCCAGAGGTCTTTAAGTTGCCTGCTTGATGCTTAAGAATCCCCTACTAAAGCTGGTTATTTTTTGAAAAATACTTTATTTCAATAATCATTTAATATATACTATATCAAAAGAATATGTTCTGGAGGACCAATGCAGGAAGAAAAAATTATTGTTTTCAAGCTTTTGTGATTTATTCTAGGATCCAGTCTGTGGAAGAAATAAGAATAAACAATACTTACTAAAGTATTACAAGGAAAATCTAAAGGCAAATAATGTAATACTGAAAATTAAAGTAAAACCAAAAACAATGAATATTATCATAAAAAGTAGCAGCTTATGATAAGTATGATAAATGGATCAATCTAGTGGTTAGTCTGATTTGAACTTCAAAATAATAAATCAGACATCTGAGCAACTTTGACCATAAGAGTTTAGTCAAAGACAACAAACAGGTCATTTAAACAGTTCATGGAAAGCAGTGTTGTTTCAGTCATGATAAATGTAAATGTTTACCTCTAAATTCCAGTGCTGCGTTGCAGTACCAATGAAATATATCTCTTTTTCATTTATACTTGATCACTGCTTCTTGCGTCAGTGAGGTAGCACAAGGAAACAGACAAAGAATGGCCCAACCACTCATACACCTGTACACGCACATATACATACACATACATACACAGACATATACATATAAACACATGTACATATTCATACTTGCTGCCTTTATCCATTCCCGTTGCCACCTCCCCACACAAGAAACAGCATCCCCTCCCCTCTCTCTCTAGCGAAGCAGAACCAGCAAAAGACAAAAAGGCCATATTCGTTCACACTCAGTCTCTAGCTATCATGTCTAATGCACCATAACCACAGCTCCCTTTCCACATCCAGGTCCAACAAAACTTTCCATGGTTTACCTCAGATGCT
>JAUTXX010517761.1:0-11583 GCA_032273605.1 Panulirus laevicauda | reverse complement strand
CAAACTGAAATGGTAAAGATTGACTGGTTGTCTTATGAAGAACATTTGAGTAACACAGGTTTAAACTGAAATCCAGCCACTTAGTTGGCATATTGGAGTTCTGTAAAACCTGGAGAATAGGTTAACAGCTAGTTAGATAAAGTAGTACAACTCCTGATTGAAAAATTCCACATTGTTTATCTCATATCTGGAGAGCTAAAGCAGTCAGCTGTTTAAAGGCTTAGCTCTTCTGTACTAAACTAATGGATGATTATGCTGCCTTACTACCATTCTTTATAATCTAGTAATCAAGCAAGTATTAAGTCTGTATGGGGTGAGGTGGGGGGCTGGGAAGTGAGATAGTGATTGTTAGCTGATAACACAGCACTGGTGGCAGATTCAAGTGGAAAACTGCAGAAGCAAGTGACTAAATCTGGGAGAAAGTGTGAAAGGAGAAAGTTTAGAGCAAAAGTGAAAAAAAAGAAGTTATTTTGGTTTAGCAGGCAGAAGGACAGATGAGATGTAGTTCGAGTTTGAAAGGAGAAAAGGTGGTGGAAGTGAAATGTTTTGGATAACCGGGAGTGAACATGGCAGCAAATGGAACCACGGGAGCGGAAGTGAGTCATATGATAGGTAGGGGGTGAAGGTTCTGGGAGCAATGAGGAATTTGTAGAGAGGTTGTTGCCTGAGAGTGCAAAAATGGGAATGTTTAAAGGTATAGTAGTCCCTGTAATGTTGTGAGGATCCAAGGCATGGGTTACTGATGAGGATATGTGGAGGGCGGTGGTAGTGTTGGAAATGAAATGTTTAAGAACAATATGTGGTGTGAGCTGCTTTGATTAAGTAATAAAAGGGTAAGAGAGAGGTATGGTAATAGGAAGAGCATGGATGAGAAAGCTTAAGGGGGAGTGCTGAAATGGTTGGTCCTGCATGGAACATGAAGGACCAACAAGGAATACCACATAACAAAGAACTAATCCTTAGCCGGGAATGTTCACAGTCCCAGAAGAAAGATAGATGAAGATCAATTTGATCTTGAAAACTGACAATATATTATTTCAGTTTATTTCTCTACCTATTAAGAAAGAGATACGCAGCATGACAGCTGGGCAAAAATAGTCACATGTGAAATGAAGGTTCAATGTCCCAGGTATAAAATTTCCAATGAAATAACTAGTGACAGGAAAATGGGATAAAAACCTTTCAACTAATAACAGTAAGGCAAAAGGAAAGATTCAACGGTTAAAAGTACCAAGAGATTATTGCATAAAACAGAGAAGACTGTTGAGGACTAGCATGTGGCATTGCCAAAAATGAGAAACATCCCAACTCTGTAAAAACATATGCATCCAGCACAGACAATGATGTGTAGGAGAATGAAGACTGTTATCCCTATAGCTGAGGCACTGCTGTGACAAGTGTTTTATGGATGAGGAAGAATCACACGATATGTACAAATTGAGAGAAAAAGGCACATTATTATGACAGGCACTCAGAATTTGCCAAGACTACTAGAAGGTGATGTAGTCAATATGGAGCCATTTATGTTATGGGAAAAGGAATTGAAGAAGTTGGTTATGACAGTTAAGAAGCTGGATGCCAGATCTTATGGGTTCAGGGTAGAGAATGGGTTTTCTATCATCTGAGACAGAATAAGGTCCCTCTTCCTGCAGACCCAGTGGGAAGTGGTACTGCTATGGAGGAATACAACATCAGAGTACCTAATGATGCATCTGTAGAGGGTGGTGTTGTGGTTCTGAAGGAACACAACCCAACACATGTGATATATAGAAATGAAAGACAATCAGGACACCAAAATGACATGGTCACTTTTGTAATTAAATTGCTGGATTGTTTTCATTGGCTTTCATTTTTTAAAATAAGCAGGACTGGATTACAGAGAAAATGGGGAGAATGTTACAAAATGCAATGTATATTTTGCTGCATTCAATAACTATATTTTGATTAAATATGAGAATATTCTTAGTTTATTACTATCTCAACATTTTGTATTGACAGCTACTTTCATCCATTCTTTATTTTGGAAAATAATTAGGAGGGGAAGATCATTTCTCCCCTTTTCCCTTAACCCTTTCCTTTAAGGCTCAGTCGTATATTCTGGATGCTATCTTGCTCATGCAGGAAATAACTAACAGGTATGAAAGACAAAGAAAAGCTACTTCCATTAGGCCAGCCAGTTATGTAGTTATTGTCTTGGCACAATAAGTTCATCTCTAGCACAAGACCATGTCCTCCTATTTGTATGCTGAAAAAAAAGACAGCAGGCAGTAACCATGAATCTTCTGAGAAGAGGATATGGGGAGTGGTAACTGGAGAGAGTAAGAATGAAAAAAATGAGGAGATACAGTATTTTTCAAAGATATGACATTTCAAGTAAGAGTAATGTAGTAGTATCAGAATATGAGAAGAAATGACATTGAAGATATAAAAGTCAAATGATTGGAAGTACACACAGAAGACTGAGTCATGTAGATAGATAAAATGAGGGAATACACAAGTGATGCAGGTGGTGCAAGGAAAGACTGCAGTAATGTGTAAACATGATGTGTATGGAGGATACTGAGCATTAGCCACTCAACTGTACAGCAGAATGCATATGGGATACTGACTGACTGATGGATCATTACAACATCCCTCACCTTCCTATGGGATTTGAAAATCATTTGTCACTGACATATTATATAAATATTTAGAGAATACAATGATATTCAGAATTAGTATACTAATGCAGATCATATACTTCTCATTTATCAAATTCTCAACACAATTCATATTAAATCAATCAAAAGTCACAACAGTAATCTTGATCCCAATTACTCTAATACTGGACTTGAAATGCTCTTATAAAACAATTTTCTTAAATGATACATAAATGACCTAACAGCAATTATGAAGAAAAAGATGGGATAAAAAAGAGAGAAGCATGAGTCAAACAACATCATTGGTAATATAGCAAATAACAGTATCAGTACTCAGTCATCACAGCTGTATCATAAATCCACCACATCTTCATTCAAGCTTAAAGGGATATACGACGGTAGTCTTTGAAGAAGTGGCCTTCGTGACCTGCAAGATTCATTGTTATGAAAATCTATTTCACATTCCTCTCTCCCTTTCCTGTTATTCTGAATATCTACATCAGCAGGTGGATCTTGAACTTCCCCTTGACCAACAGTTCTTGGCTGGTTTAATTCATTATACATAGAGACTTTCTCTTGTATACCATTTGATTCAGAATTCAATGCATAATTCTGAATGCCCTCAACTTTATGAGTCTTATATGAACTTTTCATCTTATCAACCCTTTGCAAGATTCTTTGCCTTTTCCCGTCCAAATCTGAACTGTTTCTCGAGGGATTATGTGCCAAACTTTCCTGTATCTCGTCTTCTTTTCTGGCCCCCTGCATTTCTGTCTTTAATTTCTCTTGGAGACTGATAGCACTAGATGAAGACGAATGATCCATGACAGATGTCCCCTCGCTACTTCTATTATCCAAAAGCATGATTTCATTTTTTTCACTCTTTGTCTCAGTCATATCAACTTTATTAACCTCTGATACCTTCCCTAGTTCCTCTGTATCATTATTCTCTAACTTCATAACCTGGAAATATCTCTGTTGGACAACCTTATCTGTTATTCCTTTGGATTTACTTTCTATCCTCTTCTTCACTTTTGATCCACCCAGTACATCTCTACTTTCACTTTTTTTCCTTTTTCTGTACTGAAAACTATATATCTTCTTAGTTTCTCCTTCAGCAGGTTCCAAAATTACAGATTTCCTGTACTTGGTTTGCCCTTTATGATGAGAAAGTGGACAAGACACACCTCTTGGACATTTACCTGTTGTGCTGAACTCTTCACAAACCAAAATGTGCTGCTTCTTGCACTGAAAAAAATATATACAAAATATCATGGCATATTATGGAATATAATTCTCCTAAATCAATTCTGAGAAAATCTGAATACAATGACCTAAATTCTTTGAATAATGTCAAATTCCTTTCTTATCCATCATGCACTCTGAATATGTCAAATGCAATGCCACTGACATCAATGACCATTTTCTGAGATATATTTTTATCATTAATGAATAAAACTTTACTTTTCATGGGTAACTTACAAATTTGGAATTAGTTCAAGCAGCATTCTGTAATCTTTTGGTATTAACATATCATCAAACCTAAATACTGTAATTCCTTTTTCATACTCATTTGCTGCTGAGCTGTAGTATATCATGCACAGAAACCTGAGTCTGTAATCCACAGTTAAGCCACACAGATCTTTCCATGGTTTTCCCTGACCACCTCATATGCTCTGGTTCAGCCTAATAAAAGCACATTACTTCCTGAATTTCACATAACTCCAATTTTCTCTATCCTAAGCACGTACATTTTACTCCCCCTATAAAGTCTTCTCACTGCTTCTTGTAACTTTCAAACCATACCATATATTAGTAGCACCTTCCACAAAGCATCTCTATCAACCTTATCATACGCTTTCTTCAGATCCATAAATGCCACACTCAAATCCCTCTGTTTTTCAAATATTTTTCACACCAACCCTACACAGAAAACAACTGGTTGACACTCCTGAAGCCACATAGTTCCTTCCCAATCCAATGCTCTGTGCATGCCACCATACTCTTAATCACCACTCTCCTGTACAACTACTAGGTGTATTCAAAAGATGCACACTTCTATAATTCAAGCATTCCAATCTGTCCCCCTTGCCTTTATATAATGGCACCAATAAATGTTCCAGTATATTCCGTCTGCCAATAAAAGCTCCTGTTCATGCGCATCCAATGTATCTTGCATGACTGTTGGTGGTGTAGTCCTTGGTTCACTCTCAGTGGCAAGAAAAACCTGGAATTAACCCTGCTCAGAAATCACAATCCAAACAGTGGCCTAAATTTACTGAAGCATGATGGTCATACAATATCATTACCACTTAAAAGTATACTTTTACCATACCTACTCATTTGAAGGAGTTCCTGAAGGAAACAAGCATCAGAAATGCAGACAGATAAATAGCATACCACAGAATCATATCAAAATCTAATAGAATATAAACAATATACTCTAAATCATCCATGAATGCTAAAATCACATCCAGCGGAGACAACAGAAAATCTGCCTTTCTGGCAATACATTTCCAATAAAGAACTTTCTTTGTGAGTTCTGTGGATGTCAGTAAGACCAGTTTCAAACTTGTATGAATAACAGAAAGTTGTATTTTCCAAAATGTGAACAGCTGAAAATATAGTGTACAATTAATGTCAGTTAGCATAGGATTCACAAGAAAATGAATATTCAAACTTCAGTAAGAAAAGGGACAGGAGTCAAGCCCATCATAATCCAGCTTACCTCCTCTCCTGCAAGACAATGTCCTTTAAGAAAGCCCAAGCATATTGGTGCAGAGGGATTAACCCTCACATGACGATAAGGGCAACCATCACGAGTGCAGGAGGCTTGTACAAAGTGTGAACAGACAGGCATTTTATCCGGATCTACTATATGCGAGAATGGGCAATTGTTCACGGGACACCGACCTCTTAAAAACCTGTAATCAAACATTTTACATTTAGGTAAATTAGAGCCTTTGGATTATGAATACAAGTAAGTATAAAATTCTAAAACCTTGAATAGAAAGAAAAAAATTGACTATTTGACGCCATTCTTCTTCCTTACCATATGTAATCTCTCTTACTGTTCCATCTGTCTCGTTCTTTTTCAGTACTTTAACAATCTCATATCCCAAAATTCATTTAATTCCTAGCTCTCTACCTTACCAAGTATCTTTTTTTTTCTTTACCTCAAGATTCCACTTATTTCTTATGAAGAGTTTAATCCTTTTCAACTGGTGAAATTCTCACCATATATACTACAATTAATGGTCATTTTAAAAAATCTAAAACTAAAAAACTCATATCTGAACCATTCTGTTTCTAGACTTCTTACCCTCCTCTTTATCATAAGTAAACATGATTCAAATTTCAAACTTACTTTCAACTGTATGATAATGTTTTTAACCATTCAAGCAGACACATGAATTTTCAGATGCTTCTGAAACATGGGTGTCTTTCACGTAATGGGAATACCATTTTTTCCTGTATGAAATTAAATAACATAAAAATCTGGAAAACAAAAAAATGAAACAAACGATGTTGGGAAAAATTACCTCTCTGTGAAAGCATATTTGCTGGGACAGATCTGATCAATACACAGCTAGCTTTTACAATAAGTCTCAATTCACCACTGTTACCAACATCAAATTTTCAATAACACTGTCTTTTATCGCATCCATGTTTGTCATCATCAAATGAATCATCATCTAGATCACAAGAGATCTCAATACCATGAAGCATATATCTTATGTGTAGGTAAAAGTTTATTGCAATGCTCTTGATGCTATGGATCAATTAATGCATGACTGTAGTGTCAGGAGGTACAGTATCAGCAAGAAACACTGTCTGCCCCCATATATTTTTAATGGCAATACACAGCTGTTTACCATGAGTACAAGTGTATGATACTCTTAGGGTGAAACATCGCACATCTAGTCACTGAGACTACTGTTTCTAATGGTGTGAGCATCACTAGCCCACCTCAATGTACCTTAGGCTATCTTAAGATCTCATGGGAAGGATCTAATTTTTTTTTTTCCTTGGCTGTCACTTTATTTGGGGAATATCACTTCTGGGTGCTGTATTTCTTTGATTTGTGCCTCAAGATGGTTGGCTCTTCCCCTTTTAAGGAGAAAAAGTCCAAACTCTCACCTGGATGCAAGAAAATGTGGATACACATGAGATTTCTAAGTGCAATGGGCACTAAGAATGCATGAGCAAGCAGTTGCTTCCTGCAACACCTCACCAGCACCTCGCCTCATTCAGATCAAGACCCTATGAACCCAAAACATGGACCTAAAATACTTCAGGAACCCTGCCAATTCCATACCCAAATGTCTGCAGACAGTAATCAAGGCCAAAAGAGAAGTGACAATGTAATAAAATGTAAGAGCGACATCACCTTTGAAAATACATGGAGAGGCAGGCAAGGTTTTTTACAGACACTGTATTTCATGCATGGCTGGAAAGGTTTCTATATTTGTTGAAGAAGTTTTGTGGTTTTTTGATGGAGTCATGTGGTATGCTGAAGTTTACTGAGCTATGAAGAAGATAGGAAGATGTTTCTAAACAGCTATCTCTTTTGCCTGGAAAAGTTCCTTACAGCAACATAGGGGCACCTTCAGATATAAAGCAACAATTAATGTTTTGCTCTATTTTGTTCCTTTACTGTTATCCTTGCATACCTATTTAGGTACTTAAGAATTCTCTGGAGAATCATAAGTCATCCATGCCAATATGCATTTCTAACCAACAATTACTCTTACTATAGCGTACCGTTTGATTGGGAAATATTCTGATATTTCCAGATGCTCAAAGATATCTCTTATTAGGAGAGCCAATATCTTTTCTCTTTCCCTCCATACTATCACATATCCCTCCAAATAGAACAGGTGAGATCTGATCTCTTTTGTATGTTCTCTCTTCACAACCCCAATAAAGTCTGGTTTCTTTTCCCCATTTAGTCCTTGAAATCCAGCTCTTTACCATTTATTACTAGTCTGTTTACATCTGTATACATTCTATCAGTCTGATTCAGCCATCACTTAAATTCCTGACCTCTCTCAGGTACTGTTAGGGATGCTCTATCCTCTTGCTTCTTTTGGCACCTCCCATCTTTTGCCTTCTGATTGTATTCTTTCCTTCTCTGTCTTTCTTCTATTGGTCTATCACTTGTAATGCATACCCTACTAATTTTTTCCTTGTTTGTAAGTTTCTTAGCCTGCTATAGTACCTCTTGACTATATACCTCCATAATGAACTTGTAATTTTTGTTCCGTTACTTTTTAACAACATAGATGAGTTGGGATAAAGCATTAATAGATGCAACAAAACTGGTGTGGTGAAAGTACCACAATTACTTCCATCTTGTTACACCATGAGCCCTCTAATACAACACAATCTAGCTGGCCATGTGGTGCACACGTGACAACAACCCACGCCACGATACCTAAGCACCCATGCTACACCATCCACTGTGTCAGTTCCCTATCAGCATTCACTATGTAAATATGTATTTTTTGCCACTCAAATAATTTTACACTTGCACGCACATGTAACAGTCACCGTTCTGCCAAAGCATTAAGCAAGTAACCCCCACTACAAATGCACACCCAAATATGAAAAGAAATCTTTAACTTGGAGGAAATGGAAAATGTCGGACACATTATAGCCTGATTCTGGTGCATCTGCTGTTTTCTTCAAACCATTCATTTACACTTGATGAATGTCTCTAACTGATGTATCTAATGTATCTTTTTAAAATCTCCTGCTGCTTCAAGGCTGCACTATAAACAGTAGCAAGGAATTGATGGATACCATAACTATAAGGGAAGTCAACAATAAACAAGCTATTAAATAAATACATAAATCTAATTTCTGCTCTTAAGCTTACCTTGTACATACAGCAACTCTTTTGGGATCATGTAAGTATGGGCATTCTCCTCTGTCCTTCTTGGTGCACCGTCCAAATCGGTTAAAGAAGATGCAGTTCTCATTGCGCTTCTGTAAAGTCCCCTTCTTCCTCCTCTGTGCAAGTGTTAACAAACTTCGGTGCTTTGCTGAGCTGTGTAGAAAATTATCATTTGCGTCTTTAATAAAGATTTGCAAGAAGAAAGGATATATCAGCAAATTAAATTTTGGTTCACTATTCAGTTTCATTATTACATACTTTTTCCACTGTAATCATTATTACAATCATAAGAGTGAAATTTGAGTCTAAAAATTGTAAACTATCAGTATCCATGGTTCAGCACATTAAAGGTTACTGCCACCTTGGAGCACAAGTTTCCAGAGATGGTCACTCCATTTATTGTCATCATACCATCCCTAATCTTTTCCTTCCATAGATACTACCCTCTACCTGTAGCTTGATTTCCTCACTTCAGGTAAAAAAAATTGTTGCCCTTCAATGAACCCTTATAAATCTGTATATCTGCTAACATGAGATCAAACAGCTGATGCTTACTCTAATTTGGGTCTCATCATGTAAATATTTCTTTGAAAATCTTGTTCATGTATTTAATGGCAATTTTCTTCAAGACCGATTATAATTATCAATATACCCCCATATGTGTCCTGAACATTGGACAGGTAGTAACTTTCTCAAATCCCAAGTATCTTTCACACACATTTGTTTAACATGCTTCCTGTATGATGATAAGACATAGATTGGCCTCGTTTCACTGTCGCATCTCCATCACTTTGCCTCTGATCCAGGTTTATTTCTTTAATATCATAAATGCAAAAGATAAGGCCCTTCTAGGTCTCCTTGTAGGCTGATGAATTTATCAAACATAAACAAATGGGGGATGATTCAAGTCCTATTGGTGCATCACTTACATAAGGCAGGGAAAAATGCAGTCCAAAGATACCAAGGGTCACTCTAAGCAATTTTGAAAAGGCACCTCTTATACGTGTCTTTTGTCCTCTTCTACTTAGTTAACAGTCTATTAATCCATTTACTGCTTCTGTTATGTATAGGTCACTGTATTCAATTTTCCTGAGTTCACTGTGGCTGAGGTGTATGTGATAAAATTTTCTTAATCATTCACTTCTGCCTCAAGACAAAATACACAGTCCTTTATGTTTGTGGTGGCACCTCACACCCTTTTAACAGATGATATAGATAAGGTTTTTCTATACATTGGTTAATGTATGTGGGATGTCAAGGAGGCCTGTATAAGATCAACATTCTTCTTTTATGGAAAAATCTGTTAAGCTGTGACACTCTTACAAATCAATGTATATCACTGATGAAAACCCTTGGTATTCATAACTGTTTGCAACAAACACACTTCTAAAAATACCACACCTCACACTATACATGCCTAATAGTGATTCTGGCATACCTTATATGCCTGGTAGAGGAGCAGAATTAGTTGAGAGGCAAGTAGCACACATGAATGATGTTGCACCAATTTGAGTTGTATATCCTTTAATAAAAAAAATAATGTATTCTAGTTAGTTGTAATAACAAATTCATGGATATGTTTCTTTCAGAATATGAGGATCTCAGACACAGAGAATACAGCAGACATTACAACTGCCATAAAGAAAGGGTTAAAGGAGTCCTTGTAAGCATGCCTTATGTTCTAATTTCCTGTGGTGAGGAGCAGAATTAGGTGAGAGGCAAGTAGCACACATGAATGATGTTGCACCAATTTGAATTGTATATACTTCACTTAAAAAAATGTATTCTAGTTAACTGTAATAACAAATTCATGGATATGTTTCTTTCAGAATATGAGGATCTCAGATACGGAGCGTACAGAAGACATTACAACTGCCATAGTGAAAGGGTTAAAGGAGTCCTTGTAAGCATGCCTTATGTTCTAATTTCCTGTGGTGAAGTGCCAAATGCCTCCTAGAAATCCAAGCACTCAGTTCATCCACCTCTTTTTAAGGATAGTACTCCATCTACTACTGAAGAAAATTCATTATACATGACCTCTTCCAAAAGAACCCATCTTGCACCTCATTTGAGCACTTTTTCCTTTGCAATTACTTATCAATTTCCTTTTTGATTATGTTTCCAAAGTTTGCTGACAACACATGCAGTTCAAAGCACTTCCTTTACCATCCTTTCTTGAAAACAGGCATGATATTTGCTCTATTTCTTGAAAGTGATCCCTCTTCCATTAAACTTTTGTACAACACTTCAAGGGGTATTATGAGTGTTTCTGGACACTAAGAAAACAAGGTGAGATTTCATTAGGCTAAAGTGCCTTGTGTGGAACAAGATTCTCCAACAAATTACTTATGCCTATTTAACAGCTAAATCAAAGACACATCTGAGAGTATCCTCCTAAATATGGTTTTTTATGACTATAATTTTTCTAATATTCTAAAACTGTAATAATGAAAGTATTTTCAAAAGGAAAGATGTCACATGAAACCTGAACTATTCAAATGACACTCTCATACTGAATGAAACTGATAGTATAAATCTAATTGTCTAGAAACTATGATTCAAGGTTCCCTGCTCACTCTATTAAAAATCTATCATGCTCCCTATGAGGATTTTTTAATCAAATAAAATATTCTACTTCTGGGGTGTGAGTAAAACCTAAATCATTTTGAGACTCTTTCTACATATGAAAACTTATATTGATGGATATTTCAAATGCAAACCTGAGGACAGCCCTGGTTTGGTGAATCTTTGTTAGTTCGTACTGCCCAGCCTTAGTACGTGAATATGTGAGACCTCCAATGTGAACTCTTGACAGACTCTGTTTGGATGGTAAGGAGTCTGATCCATCTCTGATTCGCTTCAACGTTCGACCTCTAGCGCTTAGGAGGAACTGATCACCACGAAGCCACACTATGCATCTAGAATCTAGAAATCAGAAATTTAGTTATTCACATACAACAAAAAATTTGAATTTCTTAAAAGCAGTCTTATGTCTCCTACATTTGCATCAAGGTAACTCTTAGACACATAACCTCCACTCAGCAT